>VZRS01012066.1:18996-79028 GCA_013398055.1 Ifrita kowaldi | reverse complement strand
GGGGAGAGTGGTAGAAATGCACATAGTCACGAAATAGGAATGAAGGTCTGACTGAGGACTGCAGGATAATGAGAGAGGAAAGGGAGCGCAGCACGGAAGGAGACTGCAATATTTTAAGAGAAGCAGTAGGTTTAGCCAGCCGATACTTGATCTGAATGCAATAATTATGCATGCACGGGTAGGTGTTTATTGTATGCAAACATGCCTATATAACAACATGCACAACCCAAACACATGCATGTCCATTCCCCAGCACCCCTTCACTCTTCTGCAAGGTGCCTGTTATTCCCCTCTTTGCATTTAAGTAAAGGAAACCTGTTATATTTCTGCTTTGGGGAAACTTCTCGCTTCTTTTCCTATTTACAGACAATTTTGTCTGTACAAACCAAATGTGAACCTGATGCTCGGTGTTCTCATCTCTTACACATTTTGGTAGTTTTCCTTCTTTTCCCCTTTCTGCCTTGCTTCCCCCCCTCCCCACCCCAATTCTGTACTCAGTCCGTTGTAGCATAGGAAACCACATACCCATATTTGACAATAAGTGATCTTACCTTGGGTAGAAAGTCCTTGTTGAATATACATAACTGAGAAGAAAATGAATCCAATATAAGCTAGAAAGATCCCCATTATTCCAAGATGAAGAAGTCACATCAGGGTTAAAAAAAAAAATAAAAGCCAAAGGTGCCCTCAAAAGAGAAAGAACTGATATATAAGTTTATGTATGTATTTCAAATATATGAACGGAAAGAAATTTGCAGTGTTACAAAAAGGCTCTGTATTGTAGCCCTAGCTGCGACACTGGCAGCATTCTGCTGCTCGGTGGAGTCTTTTTCTTTGAGAAGAGCGAGGATTGCAATACAGTGTGGTTCAGATGAGCCGTCTCAGGCGCTGTGTTGCTTGAAGTCCAGATACAGACTAAAAAAATCACAAACCGTTGAAAAGTGGGTATCAGCTGCCTTCTGTGCCTTTTTTCAGCTACCTGGCAGCTTCGTCCAACGTCAGCTCTTGCTGCTCAGGATGGCGTGATGACTGCCCTCCCTACACACTGATCCAGCTTGGGAAGAGAGGAGTAGGGGAAAGAAAAGGGGGGGGTGGGGGGGGAGAGAAGAGAAGTCTACTGTGCTTGTATTGCTTCAACTTTTCCTTCTAATGGCTGCGATAATGCCTTTAACCCTTCCCTCTCCCTCCCCATACTCTACACCTCTACCTGTTCTAACTTCTGCTGGCTCTGATGCTGGGGTAAATCTGCGGGGTTTTTTTGATGGGTTTTTCTGGTTTTGTTCTGCGTTGGTTTTTTTTGTTTGTTTGTTTTGCTTTGTTTCTTTGGGTATTTTGGTTGTTTTCTTTTTGAATAGTGTACAGCTTATGACAGAGCAGGGAGCTTTTATTGTACTGATGTAATCTTCAGTCTTACATCCCAAAACACTCAGTGGCTAAGAGGGCAATGCAGTGGTTTGAATTTTGGTGAGTTAAGATGTTTCTGTTTTCTCCTTTTCCTTTCCCTCTTACAGGGTCTGAGGGGAAAATAGTTACTCGGTAATCCTGTCGCACTTGCTATTGCCTGCTCCAAATAACTATGCTTCTAACATCTTACATTAAAATTACTTCATTTTGTCTTCAAAGACAGATAAAGAGGATGATACTTAGAGTGTGCTTAGGTTGCATCATACACGTTTCTACAGAAAAATATTTAGCCAGATAAAAATGGATTTTCATACCGTAGAGATTACTCACATTAATATATATATGTATGTACACCAGAGAAGGTGTTTACAGTATATTAAAGAATGCTTCCTCCTGCAGTGAATGTTTCCTTCCTTGTTCCCTGTTTTCTGCCTATGTATATTAAGAATGTTCAGATAAGAGACGAATGTTGACAGTGCTAGGTATTCAAAACACCCTGAAACACATCTGCACTGAGAGAAGTTCTCTGGCTGAAATCACCCTGCTGCTTGTAGTAGGAAGCCATCTAGAAAGTGCTTGTTGCACTAAGCAATCACCAAATACCTTCTGAAGGCTGAGACAAAGACTAAATAGAAACTGAAAAGAGCACCTGATAATCACTCAGACTGCCAAATAGCTGAACTTAACTGCTAATCACAAACTAAAAAAAGCTACAAGCCGGTAGCAAATTAAGAGAATTTTATCTGCACAGGCAGTACGTTTTTCTGGAACAGGACAGGTTCCGTCATTCTTGGCAATGGGAGTGCAGCAGTTGAACAATGGTACAAGATGCAACTTTCACCTTACTCACTGCACTAGCCAAATTATTGCACGCATACAAGACATCTGCCATAGCTGCAGAGATCTCTTTGACAGAACTAATGATATCTGACTGGAGAACAATCTTTTTGGCTACCATTTTAGCTTTCTTTTTTTTTTTCATAATTGCATGAGTTCCCATTTTTATCTATGAAAATAAGGGAGCCATTTCTCCATGGCAATAGCCTATTCCAGTCATGTCATAACTTAAGCTTAGCAAAAATTCTGAGTGAAAAATTAATACTATAAATCAAATATAATTTAAATTATTAAAATGATCCCCCAAATGGGAAAACAATTGTATTACTTGAAAGATTTCCTATTAGCACAGAGTTTTAATTACTTTAAAGGAGGTCATGATGGATATATTCAAAACCAAAGGAAGCCTGTTAAACAAAAGAAAAGCACCAGTCTTTAAAGGTGGTAGACCTAAATTATCTGAAATAGACAAGGCTTGTCAGTGATTCAATGATTAAACACACACTGTAGAGGTCTTTACAGGTTCAGATGGTGAATGTTTCAATAATTTCTATAAAAGAAATCAGTTCCTTTTCAGATGGGTAGCCAAAATCCTAAGTCACTCCTGAAAATGAAGGCTGATTATAGGATTCACTTCAAACCCGTGTACGTCATCAGTAATCAGTTGAAATTACAAATTAGACATTTTATCAGCAGCCAAGTTAAATGTAAATTAGACAGGAGGAAAAAGAATCTAAGCAGTATCACCTGGTTTAGAAGGAAAGCAGAAAACAGAAATAGATCACTTTTTTCTCTTTTATTTGCCTATTCCAATTCGAGACATTTAAAGGTAAATTTAATTTTTTCAATTTGTAATTTAGAAGCGAGAATAATTCTCCCAAATACCTTGTAGTCAATGGAACTAATGAAATCTTAAATTACTGTCCCAGGGAAGTACAAAATAATATATGTGGTTATTAAAATATCAGACCTGAGGATGTATTAAGAAATGGATTTAACGGAAATAATCCTATAACTTGGTTACATGTTTATTGTTTTTATTTTATTCATGTGCTGCAACAAGCCATATGATTCTGTGAAATACTTCAAACAGAAAGCAAAAATTATCCACCTTGTGTTATCAATATTAAATTTCACCCTGATGGGTGTGACTTCACATTATCAATATTAAATTTCACCCTGATGGGTGTGACTTCACAATCAACAATGATGTATGAATCTGGGCACTGAATATGTTTGGTTACCTTGTGTGAAATCTCTGCCTTTTGTGCTTTCATGTAGTCTAATTTAAGTGAGAAGTATCAGTTATGCTTTATGACAGGAATGATATGGATCATGTGATCTTCCTGATTCCTTTTTCCCTCCCTCTCAATGATTCTAACAGATGAGACATCACTGAACATCCTCTCAGGTCAGAAAGAAAACGTCCATGCACAGGGAATGACTTTTCAAACATGGCAGTGAAATGTAATAATGGAAGACCCATTTATGATATCTTGGAGCTGAATTATGTGGATCTCTCTGTATCTTATTACTGGTTCAGTACATATTCCAGTTCAAATGCTCCTTCAAAATCATGAATGGCTCTGCATGTTCATCACTCTGCCCACTCTTAACAGGTCCCAGGTCCATGTATTTGTTCTAACTATTAAGCAAAAAAGTGATTATGGAGGTTGTGATACCAAGCTCAATAAAGGTTAGAAATGAAAGTTATTGTTCTGCTAAACAGCAATAAGGCTGGAGTGCTTTGGTCCCATAAAGACATGGACTGGTATGGGCTACCTTGCCCTACAGGAAACTGATCAGCTGATGATTGAGACCATGACTGTGTTGCTATCCAACAAGCTAAATTAAAAATGAAAACAAAAAATTACTTTTTCATATTTTGTTATTTTGAATGTTTGATATTTTCAGCTTTTCTTTTTCTGTCATTATTTCAAAGATTTCTTTACAATTTCAGGGAAATTTTGTATTGTTTGATGAAATTTGTGATTTATAAAAGTTGAAATGGAGTTTGATTCTCTTCACTGAGAATTGTTCTTTGGTTTTTTAACCCCAGTGCTCATATGAGCCTCTTCCAGCATGTCACTGTTGTCTCTTTTCAACAGTATGTAATTATATATCAGAAGTAGCAGCATAACTCAATAGGAATTATTTTGGTAATAATTTGGAAAAGAGCTTGTGCAGGGTTAACTTTCAAACCTGGGAGTATCAGGGACTTCTTAAGCAATTGCATATTTATTCAGTTTAGGGAGAGAGCACACACATAGACTTATCAGTACCCAAACCAATGAGAGCCTTGTCTATGCTCAGAGAATTTGTGATCTTTAAAGAGAGAAAACCTAAACAAATTTTTATGTCTTAAGTACTTTGGGGACAAGAATTTCTCACATCTGTATATGATGTCACTGTGGGCTCCTCAAAATTTTAATACAATTTAGAGCTTTTTTTAAATTTTTTAATACAATTTATTTAATACAATTCATGATGAAAGCAACATCATAACCTTTTTCATAACAGAGAATAAATGTAGAATCCTTCAAAACTAGTAACATTTGAGACACTAGCCAGTCTGCAGAATACTTGCCAAGTGATACTTTTAGTTACCTCCGTGAGATTGCTTGTTCTGATTACTGTTCTGCATAAACACAAGCCATACTCATAGTTCATTGATCCATACTTTGTGAAACTATACATTTGGGCTGTAATGTTTCTCTGCTAGATCTGTCTTTCAGGGTTTCAAGTGGTGGTGGTCACCTTTGGGTTTTCTGCACTTATTCAAATGTATATCAGCTATCTATGAAACCAGCAGTGGAAGAGGAGAGGATTATAACAAAGGTTAGAAATAAGTTCTATTTTACTTTTAAGATTTTTTATTTGGAATAGTGTTACATTCTTCCGGTTCAGATGAGAAACATCATATTTTATAGAGGTATCTTTTGTGTTTGGAAATTCCACTCTTGGGAAAATTCCTGCACATTTGGCCATATTTGCAGATGTGAATAAATATGGGTTGCATGTGCTCAATAGCAGCTCACATTCCTTAGAAGTCTGGGCTCATTCATTGTGCCTAAATTCCTCAGAGCCCTGAATGCTGACTTAGCACATATATGACATTTTCACAGAGAGAGCAGACATGCAAAGGGACTAGCTGCACAACCCTCCATGCAATTAGTATCTGGAGAAACAGGAGAAAAGCAAGAGGAAAGAAAGATCCTACAACAGGATGAGGCATCAGTGAAAGGGTTGAAAGTTAGAAAATGTCATAATTAAGTTTGTCCATTATCTTAATGCATTCCTTTCTTTCCCAGGCAATTATGATCTACTTCAGGTGAACCCCTCCTATTTTTAACCCAGACTCATACTTCACTCCATGGACACAGTTCTGCTAGTCTAAGAATGGATTCTTGCTTAGGCCGGAAAAGTAAAGAATGCTGTTGTATGTGGTATTTATGCTTTACATGCATTGGAAGAGAATGGATGCCTTCCTCTCAGGGCAGTTAAGTTCTGCCTAGAAGCAGAGTTTGTCTTTGACCATCAGAGTTCCCAAGTGACTTTCCACAGTCCCTTGCATCAGATGTTTCACACAGGGTCAATAACAGTGTGCTTCTCATTTCTGAATGCCCACCTCAGGACCCTGATGGCGCAGATGAAGAAGCACTGAGCAGGCACAGCTGCAATTAAAAGTGAATGGATGTTGTGATTGAAGATGCAGATTATTATAAAATGTGACAAAATTCTACAACCTGAACCCTGGGTAGCTCAGCACTGACTGTTGTCTATGTGTCTCTGCTGCCTGTCTGTAAAGTGGAATATATTACCTTGTCACTTCAGAGAGGTTTTGTTAAGATAAATTAACCTTCAGGAAGCTCTCAGAGCTTTGCATGATGAACACCATAGGGAAGCCCAGAAGGGAACGAATAATTCTGTCTTCAGCTCAGTGTTTGAGTGGTGTGCATGGGTGAGGCCTAGGGAAACACACTGAAAAATAAAAATAAGCAAAATGTTGAAGACCTTCTGATTAATTTAATTCCATTTTTCATATACCCATAATGAGGTAGGGGGAAGATCTAGAAAAAAATCCCTGTGTCATGGTGTATTTAAAGACTAAATGATTTTGCGTATGAAGGGAGGCAGTTTAATTCTTGCTTTGCTGTCTCTTGAGTACTTGATTTGAAACTTTAAAAATGGTCTTTCGGTACAGCTTTTTACGTATAGTAGAATATTTTATAGCTCTCTCTCTTCCATTGTCTCTCTCTACCATTAGGTAGCTGGGAGGAAAGCTTGCAGAACCTGAAAATGAGAATTTAGGCATCAATCCAAATGCTTTTTCCTGGTTTTTTTTTTAGCTTTTATTAGAGAAAGGCAAAAAAAAAAAAAAGCTGTTTTAAGCACAGTCTGTACTCTGAGTTTATGGAAAACATGTGAAACTAAGCTTTCTATGCAGAAAACCTTGATGCTGTATTACTCTTCTTATGACCCTCCTCCTTTTTTTCAATCTTTTTTTTTTGCCCTGTTGGTTCATACCCAGAATAATGTAGAAGTATCTTTGCTGTATGATACATTCATTTTGACTTAGGAAAGTTTTTAAAACCTAGAGTTCCTAAGTTGCTTAGAATCATATGATCAGAGCTTTTTAGGAAATCAAACAAAAAATTAGATGCAGAAATGCTATGGTAGGATTTTATACTGTCTGAATTATGCATATTGACTGCAATTCTTCTGAATTCAACCTTCACTGAAATTTCAGTTTGATTTCTCCCTTTTTTACCTCTTGGTATGCCTGAGGGTGTTGGTCCCACACAAATTAGAAGTTGGGTGTTTCTTGGAAGAAAGGCACCCTGGAGAGCAGGACAGTAACTGGGCTGTTTTTGTCCATGTTATTTAGAGTGCTGTTGGTGAGGGGTGTGCTCACTATGTTCAAAAATATGGGGAGGGCTGGAGACAACTGTCAGCCTGGTCAGATAGAAAACTTAATTCCCTTCTTTGAACAGTGCTAAAGCAAACAACACTCTGTCCACGAAAGAATTATATTTTCTTTTGTTGGCTCCAAAATTTGCTTGATTCCTAAAGACCTGTGAGTTTGATGAAAGAAAAAGTGTTCTCATAGGGCTCAAACAGGATATTTAATTTTCTTAAAGGTGTAACAAAGGGATACTTCCTGGTGAATTTATATTTTTCACATTGTTAATTGCTTTTTTTTCCTGTTTTTACTGGCACAGGCATGTTGGCTATAACTGCACACTGAAATAGCAGCAAAGAAAGCAGAACAGGTGGTTTTTTAGTGTGGTTTTTTGTTTGGTTGGTTTATTTCATCCAATTTTAAAGGTTTACAATGAATCATGAAGGTAGCGGGTAGCCTTAGGGAAAAACTGTTTACTTGCAAGACAAGTTCCTTATTTAGCACTTGAAAATACTTCTTCTGTTGTTTCATAGTATCTGTTGTCTGATCGTTTTGAAGCAAAATCTTATTCAAATAAGTCTTTATGAAAAATGCTGCTCTGTGGTCATTTTTGCAATATCGTAATTTTCAATTGTCAGTTAAGCTTTATGAACATCCACAAGTTGTACAAATTTAGCCATATTACAGTCTTATGAATTTCTACCTACTATTACTGTTGCGTTTCAGAAAAATCCCAGTCTATATCAAAATTAAGTTATGACACTGCTGTCTTCATTAAATTTTTAAGGAATTTTGTTTTGTGTTTTTAATCTGTGCTATGCCTAGCCCTCTTGTGGACAGTTCTTTAAGGAAGGAGATAGCTGAGGATAGGAACAGATGACTGCAACTTTTCCCAGCAAGCCGGGACACTGGAAACTGAGAGAGTCAGTGCAACTCCTAAACAAGACAGTCTGTGGAAAGTACCATTTGATCATTTTCTGTCTGTTATCAGCTAGGATAAGATAACTATTTGTGATTATTCATCCAGGAAACGTGAGGCAAGTACAAAACTTTTCAGCTAAAGAATTCAACCCCTTTTAGCTATTCCCCAGATACATTTATGCATTTAAAAAAAAAAAAAAATTGAAAACTACAAAGAAACAAAAGCATACTTCATAAACCAATGCAGTGAAGTACATTTAGCTTGAAAAGGGAGAGAGCTCTGATTTAATAAAACTATAATCTTTCATTATACTGCCGATGAGAGCAAATATAAAAATTTCAAAATAAAACAGGCTGTTTGTGTCAGCAATGGATTTTGCATATCCCTTTGAGGTAAGCCAACGACAATGCTAAATGCCTACTATAATGCCTTTTCAACACATTGAAAAACTTCAGAGAGAAGATGGTGAAAAACACTGGCAAAGTTTCAGCTATTTGCATACAAAATTACTCATTTTTTCTCAGTAAATAGCTCACTTTCATCATTTTAACTACAGGTATTTATTTTGTTTTAATTTTTGTATGGTTCAGTGAAACAGCTACCATAGCAGTTTCAGCCTGTGAAAGGAATTTTGTTGAGAGGCAAAAAGCAAGTCTGTCAGCATTTGCCTTTGGGCATTATTTTACTGCATTTGCCTGCCTGTGAGACAATAGTTTTCAAGTGAGTTTGATAACTGGGAGGTCCTTCACGATGCAGGACCAAGAAGCCAAGAGGGACTGGAAGCTCCCTGCAAAATGGGAAAGTTCTTCATTCAAAGGTAGCTGGTAAGCAGAAACCCATTGAAGACTAATTTTCATGTGAGCTTTGGCAGGAAGAAACTGTGTCATATTTGACATACTCACCTTACAAAAAATCTGATTTTTATCTCATTTTCTATATATATTTTAAGTCTTCCTTATCCAGTGAATCAGTAAGAATGCGTTCCACTGTTTTTTCATGTATCCACACTCTGTAAAGCAAATTACATCCTTGGTATGAAGTATGAGTATGGGTGACATAATTTGCCCCATAGTGTCCACCCTGGTACAATAAATCCATTGTACTAAGATCCATGGAACAACAGTCCACAGCCTAGAGAGAAGTGTCTTTATCAATAATCATTAATTAGATATTCACTTTCTTTAACATTCAAAATGGATATTTAAAATGACAAAAACCTGTAATTTTGAATGTTTGAACCTACCTGGGGACATGGTTTAGTAGACTTGGCAGGGTTGGGTTAATGGTTAAACTTGATGATCTTAAAGACTTTTTCCAACCATAATAATTTTGTAATTCAATGATTCTACTTTAAAGACAAATATTCTTTAACAACTAAATGAACTTTTGATTGGCTAAGTATGAGTATTCATCATCATCTGTACAGGAAGAGCCTTAAGGACTATTCATGATTCTGCATTTTGACAACACAATTATTAATTAGAAGCTTAAAGACAGAAGTGGATCCATGTTGAAGTGTGAATGTGCTTGTGATTAAATGTTAGGATTTGTTGATTGGAAAAGATTGACAGGTTACTTTGTTTTTCAGGATGATTTATCAGTAAGATTTAATTTGACCTTTTTTTTTGGTTGGTTGGTTTGGTTTTTTTTGTTTGTTTTTTGAGAGGTTATGTTTTAAGATTATGATTTGGAATATTGTGAAACATAATAAGCCATAAATTAAAGCAAAATGAACTTTATTTAAGTTAATCTTTTAAAATAGTTTCCAGTCTTTGTGACATTCCTCATATCTCCTGATTTTCAGTTTGACACAAAAGCTGATTTAACTAATGGGAGACATTTTTTTGCCTTCAGTGGCCTAGAGTTCACAGTTTCTCTGGATGATATAGAAGATTGTTGACTATACAAAAATCCCATCTGTTTCACTTACTTGGACATTGCCAATGTGTTACTTAAAATCAAACTCTTTAAAATTATTCTCAGAAAAAAACACATTTATTTAAAAATAGCATTTCTGGGTCGGTTAGTCAAAAACACATTTATTTAAAAATAGCATTTCTGGGTCGGTTAGTCAAACTGTCAATGTTTAACACTTGTGTGGTCAGAAGGTTCTGTGGTTTTGGATTATAATGAAAAAACTTTTGGGATGTAAAAGGTTTGATTAGAAGTCACATCCAACATGAATGGATTGGAATGGATTGCCCAGGGAGCTGGTGGAGCCACTGTCCCTGGACATGTTTAAGGAAAGACTTGGCATGTCACTTATAACCATGGTTTAGTTAACTTGAAGGTGTTAGGTCATAGATTGGACTCAATGATCTCAGAGGTCTTTTCCAACCTAATTGATTCTGTGATTCTGTGATTCAATTTAACTGGATCAAGAGCTTTGGTATCTTTTTAATCACTATCTGTTTTTCTTCATCTATTCTTAAGAACTTTCATTCTTTTAGGTAAACACAATGTTAGGTATCTAAGAAATACCATTTGCAGATAAGTAGTTTTTCCAATGCTTCATTTTTCACCTTGATTACTAGCTTGTCATTTTGACAGGGTTAAGAAAAATATGACCCAAAGTAAAACTTCTGAATCACTGTAGTTTCTTTCAAATTTTCTCCTTTTTTTCATTCTTCTCTTTCTTTCTTTCTTTTTTTTTTTAATTTCTAAATTTTTTTCGGNTTTTTCTTCATCTATTCTTAAGAACTTTCATTCTTTTAGGTAAACACAATGTTAGGTATCTAAGAAATACCATTTGCAGATAAGTAGTTTTTCCAATGCTTCATTTTTCACCTTGATTACTAGCTTGTCATTTTGACAGGGTTAAGAAAAATATGACCCAAAGTAAAACTTCTGAATCTCTGTAGTTTCTTTCAAATTTTCTCCTTTTTTTCATTCTTCTCTTTCTTTCTTTCTTTTTTTTTTTTAATTTCTAAATTTCTTTCTGAACAAGGAGGGAATATCTGCGATACAGAAAATACAAAAAACCACACACAAACGCTAACATTTTAGCGCATGTATGACTGTAAGTGCCCTTCTCTGAAACCCTTGTAAAGGATACAATTCAGAAGATGGGAGGGGGGATCTATGAGAGGAGACCAAATTCAGAAACAGCATGCTGTGTAACCAAAAAAAAAAAGTGTTGCCTTTCACTGTTTAATGTTCTTAGCAGTAAGGTGATATCACTTCGGATGTTGAAAAGTAACACATGGTGGGGCATATAATTAAGTGAAGCCTGAAGAATAATTATGCAGGTACAGCTCAGCATAATGAGGAAACAGGGTTGGGGGGTTTAATATCATATTATGACATTAAGTACAAAATAGAAATCTGATGCTAATGCATCTATTGAAAATGGAAGAAACCTGCAGATACAGGCATTTTAACAAAAAAAGGTCACGTTTACCTTCTGTAGAATAGTACCATTCCATATTCAATTTAAGTAATTTTTTTTTTATTAAGGGCTTGATATAATTTCAGAAGAAAAACCTGAGAATATTCATTGATCTAAATGAAAACTGGCTTCGTCCCTCTGTTGAAATATTTATATTTTTCTCTGTAGTCACACAAATGAAATGTCACAATTACTCTGAAAACTGTAATACCAGTTAAAGCCGGGTATCTGAGTTATTTAGAAGAAGCTATTGTAAACTGAATTTTTCAGCATGAGCTTGTTCATAAGGGACAGCTCTAGGGTTGCCACAACAGTAGCTTTTTGCTGCCACTCCAGAAGATTACAAGAGAATTTAATTAATACAGCATTTGGAAGAGTGAAAAGATGTCTGCCCAAGATAATTCTCTAATTCTGGGACCCAGCTTGTGTCACAGTGGGCTTTCCTCTGACTATGTGAGATGTATTTTAAAAGGAAAACCAGAAGGTATTTTGAACTTCATTCTTGTTCCTTCCATTGCACTCTACGTACAAGGGTTATGAAACTAACAGCTCTTAAGCCATCTTTTACTGGCAATACTTGGGTCTTTAAAGCTTCTCTGGAATAGGAGAGCAACCCAGCTGCATATCCTAAAGGTATCTACTGGTATTATTAGGTTTCCTAGACTATCTCAGGTGTTGGCATGGGGTTGGCAGGTTCACATCAGAGCTGAGGGTGATCTTAAATCTGTTTGAGAGTGCAGCTAGACATGAGTCAGGATATCCTAAGGTGCCATTTAGGCACAAGGTCTATATGCTTAGGTAACCAATGCACTCATAAGATTTCCATGGTTCTGTCCATTCTTCCATAAAATAAATGTCCAAGATATTCACATTCATCTATACTAATATAATCACTTAAAGGGATGAAAAAACATAAGATGGAATATAGATTCAGAAATCTAAGAAAAATCAGCATAAATCCTTATGGAAATAATATTTTTTGAGAAAGCTGGGAGCGTGTATCGATCTGTTGGAAGGTAGGAGGGCTCTGCAGAGAGACCTGGAACGGTTGGATAGATGGGCAGAGTCCAATAAGATGAAGTTCAATAAGTCCAAGTGCCGAGTCCTGCATTTTGGCGACAATGACCCCCTGCAACGCTATATGCTGGGGGCGGTGTGGCTGGACAGTGCCCAGGCAGAAAGGGACCTGGGGGTACTGGTCGACAGCCGACTCAACATGAGCCAGCAGTGCTCCTCAGTGGCCAAAAAGGCCAACAGCATCCTGGCCTGTATCAGGAACAGTGTGGCCACCAGGACCAGGGAAGTCATTCTTCCCCTGTACTCAGCACTGGTGAGGCCGCACCTTGAGTACTGTGTCCAGTTCTGGGCCCCTCAGTTCAGGAAGGACATGGAGACACTTGAGCGTGTCCAGAGGAGGGGAACAAGGCTGGTGAGGGGCTTGGAGCACAAGCCCTATGAGGAACGTCTGAGGGAGCTGGGGTTGTTTAGCCTGGAGGAAAGGAGACTCAGAGGTGACCTTATCACTCTCTACAACTTCCTGAAAGGAGGCTGTAGCCAGGTGGGGGTTGGTCTCTTTCTCCAGGCAGCAACTGACAGAACAAGAGGACACAGTCTCAAGCTGCATCAGGGGAAATATAGGTTGGATATTAGGAATAAGTTTTTTATTGAAAGAGTTATAAAGTACTGGAATCGTCTGCCCGGGGAGGTGGTGGAGTCACCATTTCTGGGTGTGTTTAAGAAAAGATTGGATGGGGCATTCAGTGCCATGGTTTAGTTGAGCTGGTGTTAGGGCATGGGTTGGACTCTGTGATCTTGAAGGTCTCTTCCAACCTGGTGATTCTGCATGAATTTTTTTATTGCTGAATGACATAATATGGGCTAATTTGGACTGAGATACCAGTCACCGAAGGGAGAACTCTTGTAATTTCTGTGTGAATTTTCTCCACAAATGCATGATATTAAGCTTTGGTAACAGAGAAAATATTTGGGAAAATGATTCTTCTGTTACTGAGAGCAAGTCATTCTCCCTGCTGTCTCTCTTAGATTAAGAAAAAACATATTTATTTTTCTCAGGAAGATTTTGGTATGGTTTTGGAAGGAAAAGTTATCCCTTTAAACTTTAAAAAGTTTTGCCTCTTGGTGCCAGGAGAGATGCCATATTGGTGTTTCACCATGAATTCAAGTGGTGTCTTGCACTCCTAATAGTCTGATTCTATAATTTCAGAAGAAACTGAAGAAACAATTTCAAGTTGGAGGAAAAAAATGAACTTTGATTTCACACCTCCATGCAGGCTCCTTCAGAAACTCCCAGTTACTGGATGCTTTTAATTGTTTTAATTGTTTTCAATTATATACATAAGCAGTAAATATTTTTAGTGGTGCCTGGTTTGTATTATTGCAAGGTAATGTTAAGAAAATCTGAAGCAGAAAAAAAAACCCCAAAATGTCTTTTGCATCTAGTCACCCATCTGATAGAAGATAATTTAAAATATAATTTAAAAGTTCATTTAAAATTTTGCTTGGTAGACAAAAATAGGGATAAGGTGACCAGAGCACAAAATCACTTAGATTTCTACAAGTAAAATGTATGTCACTTATTGTAGGAAAGAGGTTGGCTGACCCTGCTCTTCACGTCTGACAACCTGACCCATAAACATTAGGAAGAAGCTACCTGCCAAGAATGCTCAATTTACATTGCCTGCCACATCTTTACAGCTGGAACAGGAGATGCCTGAAAGCTTTTTTTCTTTTTTTTTTCTTTCCTTAATAGCAAGGCAAAAGCCTGCTTTCTGTTGAATCTGAAGTAGGACAGTGAGTCATTCTAGTTCTTTGTACTGAAAAGTTGGAGGCATTGCAGAGGGCACTGCTCTGTACTATAAAACCAAAGGGAGCGTTTCAGGTGTAATTCTCTCCAGTGCTGGTGTAAGTACTGCGATGGTAGTTACCACATAATGCACAGCACTGCTACACAAGTTGACCCCTGGGGAGCATTTAGTAAATTGTAAAGGACTGTGAAAGCACAAAATAAAGAAAGATGGACTCTTCTTCTGAATACACTGGCCTCATTTCTGCAGGTACTGTGAAGAGCAATAAGGAAGTTAAAAGTTGCCCAGCAGCAGCAACTACCCTTGCACTTCACGAAAAAGATGGCTCCATCCCTCTCCTGGAAAACCACAAAGTGATGCTTGCAGAGAAATGCCTTCCACAAGCAGCTCACAGGAAGGATGCAGGGCAGAGAGCAGGGGGACGTTAGCGCTGTGACTGCTGAGGGCTTTTTTGAAATCATACAGATTTTCCTGTCTGTCACTGAAGAACAAATGAAATAAAGGGCCAGCCTCCCCCGCAGCATTATACTTTCCTAAACTGATCTGAAATGCCTAGGAAGTATCAGAAAACACCAAGCAGCAGTTTGAGTTTCTTCCCCTCTGTGAATTGTCTACATGTCAAAATGCAGTTTTATAATGTTTTGGCAAAACCCCACAGTCCAGCCAGCTGGCTAAATCCTATCAGGCATAAAGTCAGAGGAGCTCAGCTCCAATCCTTGTTCTGGCATTGACTTTCCCTGTTTCATTGGGAACGCTGCATAGAATTAGAAGTCCTTTATCCAGATTTGAGTTAAGGATGATAACTCTGCCCAAAGAACTCTGGAATTCACTGATGAAACCTAATGCATTGGTCCTAAGTTTAACACATCAGTGGTCACTCACTAAAATGGCCCACTTGCTGTAGAACAGTATCATTACTTCTTGTGCCCAGTTCCTATGGGGGTGTTGTCAGGGCCTAACTGAGGTTTTCTGGCATGGTACTGCCCTTCCAAGGAATGCCATATGTCGGAGGAACAACATGAAAAACCTTAAGTGAAATCCTCAGCCCTATCAGCTTCACTGAGTTGCTTCAGTTTGTCTCTTGTATAGTCTTAGTATCAAAAATGTACAGTTACAACCAATTACCTGAAGGATTTAAAAAAATATTTTTATCAGGACTTTTTTTCTTCCAGACTTTGGAAGGATAATGAACGGAAAAATGGATTCCCAAAAAAGCAAGACTGACCTTTTCAGCTATTAGCTATAACTTGGTTTGGATTCTCTTTGAATCTAGGGTGCAGGTGTGACTTTTGTTCCTGCTGCTTTTCCATAGCTAGTTATAAAAATCTGTCAAGGTTTTTCAGAAAACAAATTCTTTGAAAATGTGGGGTTTTTTACTTATTTTTATTTATTTATTTATTCTTAGAGCAACAGCCATGTAAGACCACTTTAAAGGCGAACAGCAGGAGCAAGTCCAGACAGCAAATGTAGCACACCAAGCCTTTTCTTATAAATTCTTTCCCTCCATCTCCCTCTCCCCCACTCCCCACTGCAAATAAAGGACAGAAGAAAAGAAGAAAAGGCTTACACAGCAACATTTGCATCCCTGCCTTTAGCTAGGCACATTTTCCTAGCTTGAGGTGATATACATTATTGAAGAATGTCCAGCACTCTCAAGTAAATATCTGCCACTCAAATAAATAACTATGCACTATGCTCCTCTGTACTCTTTGGCAGTGTTTATAGTAACCCACATACAGACCAGTTTTCATTTTTCATCCTTACTTTCAGTTTTCAGGGAACAAATTTTTTAGCAAATATCTCAGATATACAGGGGCTGATCAAAATGAAGTAACTGATTATATTAATTGTTGAATCAGTACAGCAGTGTTGTGACAAAGCAATATTCAAATGTGTTTGCCTGCTTTCAGCCATTTAAGTCCATGCATAAGCTAAAGATCTGTACAGCAGCTGATGTTATGAGATTTTGGATGTCTAACCTCAGGTGTCTAGCTTAAAATATTGGATTTGCACTGCATAAAAGTATAGTTAGTTATTATCTAGGAGTTAATTAACCAGTATAAATTAATTTAGTAACATCTTCCTTTTACTGCAACCTGACACAAGGAATCTGCAACAATATTTAGTAAATTACAACTTGAGCAATTCCCCGTTAACTGCATAATTTCTCTCATAGATTCTGCTTCCCTGAGTTGCCCCACTAAACACTTCACTGCTTGTAAGTTAGGATAATTATGGTGGACTGAACAGAGTCTGAGATTTTAAAACAAAGCTTTTGGGGGTGATGTATAATTGCTCTTCCTTTCTATGACTACCTGACAAAGGTCAGTCATTTATAATTTCCTTGAATTGTGGTTCATTTAACTGATACCTCTATGGTTTTGTTTCATGGCTACTACTCCAATGTACCGGCAAGATATAATTGCTTCAAGGTTACATAGCAGAACTTTTCTAATCATGAGCTTAATATTCCTAAGATGTTTGGACTTTGGTGTTTTAGCAACCTCCATGGACTCCATGAAAGAAATTTAAGGTGAAGCCCTCAACATTTCATCACGTGGTGAAAAGGTAGCTAGTGTATCTGCAGAGGAGACTTAAAATATATATGCATTATTTTAAAAGAATTTTTAACATCTTCCAGTTTTGTTTCAGAGAAAAAAATCACTTTTTCTTTAAAAATACCCACATAATTGTAAATGTGTGTATTTATACGAAGGGAGAAAGTAGGCAGGACTATTCGTACTGGGCATTCAGGTGTATCAAGCAATCTCAGCAGAGCTTTCTTGGTACCAACTGCTTCCAAATCTATAATACCCCTTGAATATTTTTGAACACCTTGTGATTGTATTAGCTGGGAACTGTAAAAGATATTATTCAAGAGTTATTCCTGTAGGCAGTGTATATCAGAGAATCTCCTCCCTGTAATGGGAGTTGGGGTGCCAGAACAGTCTATACACTCAAACAGCCTGCTTGACACATTCAATGTCTTAGGTTACACACGGCTTGATTTGTACATTTGGGTTAAAGCACTCATCCTAGGATTCTGGATAATTTCTCTTCTGAACCCAAGGGTTTCAAATGTTCAGTTCTAGCCCACAAAGACAGTGTGCTAAACAGGTCTGTAGTCTCTTTTGGAGAAATATATTTGTTACAGCTCTCAATTATCAAGGTTCTTGCTGTAAGATATTGTGCAGGAAACAAAAATATTTAGACATTAGTTAGGCAGCTTTATTTCATGAATGCCCATTTGTGGCCATTAAATGCACTAGCCTGGATTCAACCTCTGTCTTTAAAAAAAGAAAAAAAGAGAGAGAAGAAGGTATGGACGGGAGAAACCTTAAGTTTCTTGTTTTTGCAAGGTAGAAAGTTATGTCAGTCCATGTTTCAACTGTTTCTTGCAGTCTTCCTTTAAGCAACCTCTATTAACCATTGTTAGACATGATGCTAAGCGACCTTTGGTCTGTTCCAGCACAGATGCCATTATGTACTTAATGACACATCTCTGCACTCTTTGATACCACAGGACCCAACTTCAATCTCAGAGAGAGCAGACTGGGCTTTGGGAATGAAGTGCCTTGGAGCATGAGGGAGGCTGCTTCCTCAGGGCCCCCTGCCTCTCTCTTACAGAAGCTGGAACTTGTACCATGCGTGAGGCAAAGCTACAAAGGTTACCTCCTGATGAGGTCATTGAAAAGCCGATTTCTATTTCTGTCCCTGATACTGCTGCAGAATTTTTGCAGGCAAGCTGCTTAAAATACATTTTTAGAGTGCTGACTAATGACCTTTCCCATTTCTCTAAGACCTGTTTTTGGAACTTGGTGGTAGGAGTTCCCCAAATGGCAAAGCAGCTGGTGCTGATGGACTGATGTGGAGGCTGCAGTCTTTGGGAGGTGAGATTCAAGCAAAGTGAGCAGGCAAAGCACTCAAGTCTGAGTCATCCCAGACAGTGAGTTCCCCAAATCAATGGTTCTTAATCTTGGTGCTTTAGCTAACCAGCGTAAAATGGGGATAATATTGCAGTCATACTTTATAGGCCGTTGTAAAACTAAAGGCTTTGCCATTCATAAAGTATAGTCATGGGCACCACAGAGAAGTCAAAACAAATGGCTTCAAAGCCATTTTGAATAACGCAGTACAAATAAGACCTAAGGCCATACTTTGCAGAAAAAGAAGATAAAAAATATTTGAACACCTCATTATTTTCCTGAATGTAATCCATCTTTGTACAGAGGAAGACTGGGACCATGTGTAAGTATTGACCAAGTAATAAAAAACACAACACTGAATTAACACAGAAGAGGTGACTTTTTCTGCATGTCTGTCATTTGCTTTTATTTTCTGACACTGGGGATGTTTTTTAAGATGGCATATGTGTGAAGTATGCATACAAGCGAATATGAAAATGAAGTTAACTCTGCTCACAATTAATATTATCCTCAATAACTTAAGAAAAATTGTGACTTTACTTTTTTTCTTGTTGATTCTATCCAAAGACAAGATAATTTTTTAAACAGAGGGCCAATCTCCTAACAGCTGATTTTAGCAGTGAAAAATTACATGGTGGCTGCCAGAGTTGGTAGAGTCCCAGAGTAACCTGATGTCACCAGCCATCTGTCAAAAATTTTTGACGGGTGCTCTCCATTAATGTCAGAGCCACTAACAAAGTCAGGAGAACATTCTCCTGATATTGTCTACAGATTGCCTGAGGTTTTCTAGATAAGCCCTTCTGTAGCCCCAGAATGTACTTCAAAAGAGAAATTAGGACACCCATAGCAAAATAACCATGCCTTTTCATCCAAAGGATGGTGCCATACAAAAATGGATGCTTTGGGCAAGAATCAGGAACAGGGAAAGAGACCTCAGAGAGAAAGGTGTGATGTAACTTGTACAGGGGATTTAGGATAAATTTCTCAGGTATATCAGCTTGCTGGAAATATTTTTAATCTTTTTTTCCAAATTGAATAGTGTGAACATTTTTTCCTGGTTTTTTTCAAGTGTCTAGCACATATTTGGACACACAAGATTCTGTATTGCCCTGAAATAGCCAATTAGGAGAGTAAGAAATAGCCTGTACGTTTTGGAATTTGGCTTTTAAAATTTTACTGGACTTTTTGTCAAGTATGAGCTAACAGGTTTCCACAGATAAACCACTGAATTTCCCTCGTATCACATTGTGTACTGCTTATCTATAAAATGGGACTAGAAAAGTTAGACGCCTACTGAAAAAATGAAAAGAAAAGGAAGAAATAAAGATCATTGAATAGTCATCAGCCACGTATTTTTTTCTGGTATTCATTATGAAAACATATAGTTCCATCTAAATTTTGTGGGTGATTCTAGCCTTTGCTTCAGTGTCCTTTCTTTTTAATCTTCATGCTTTTTAAGTCCTGATCCCTGTAAAGCCTTCCTAATATTTTAAAACAGAAATTACCAATCTTTTTTATTTTATATCCTTTGGGAGAGACAGATTGATTCTTTTTGGAGGTAAGGGGTAGGGGTTATTGGATTTACATGTGTGAAGAATTGATGGAAGAAAACTTAGCTGAAAGACATGAATTTTGTATTTAGTGTCAGCTGAAAGAAATGAATTTTGTATTTAGTGCTGAAAGTAATAAAAGGTCATTTCTCAGCAAAGCACCTGTGAAAATTCTGTGATCCATATTCACAAACCTCCTCCTGCAGCACAGCAGATTTATTGGTTCTAGTGAGAAAACATTATTGCCAGAATCTTATGGTCACTGTGAGAACTGATATCTGGGAGATAGATCTGATCTCACAAAACCCTCTAAAAACCAGCAGATTGGCCTTAAACTGGAAACAGCCTGAATTCCAGGTGCTGGGATTACATCTTCACAGAAGCAGCATAAGATAAAGCAAGTGATGCTGATTAAGTATACACATTGGTTTCTCCCTAAGGTTTGTTGTCTACAGCCTTTTTTCCTATGCTTTATTTCTTTTGAGCTTGAAATTTGACATGTAAGTTCTTAAGAGAGAAGCTTATACTGAGCAAATGTATCTCTTTTCTGACTATAAAGAGAAAAGGAGAGTCATTGCCTTATGTAGCTTTCTTATCTAATCTCATTTCATATCACATTTAGTGGTACTGGTTAGAAATGAAGTAGCTGGAAGAACAAAGTCCTTGGGTCTCAGCTGTGGATTGCATCAGTCCAAGAAAAACTTGCTGCACTTTGTCACATTAAGGAGAGTTGAAAAGCAGACTATATACATATAACTTTAGGGGTTTTTTTCTACAGTGAGCTACTGATTTGCCATGGTTGCTGATAATGAAATACATCAATGTTCTTTTAAGGCACAGAGGTATAAAATTTGGGGTTTTAGTTCAAAATGCACAAAAGCCGGAGGTACATCGAGGTCCCAGATTTCAGTGACCTACACAAACATGTATTGAGACTCGCATTGCATAGCATTGCCCAGAGTTTCAGAAATAGCTGCAGGTGACATGCACAGCATCCACATCCTTTATCTCCCTTTAGCTGGTCATGGTGTTAACCATGCAGGAACAAACAGGCAACAGTAGTAAACAATCTTAACTCCAGTAAAATTATTATGGCAGAGTGATTTTTCCTGCTACAGGTTCTAGGAAGGAATTGCAAATTATGGGTAGGTAGGTAAGTAGATAGTTAGTTATTGAAATAATATGTGCTACTGCCTAAAAAAAAGCTTCAGAAACTAATGCCATGAAGTACAGAGAAAAAGTGTCAGTCCTCTTGGTAAAAAAGGTTATGCTTAAGAAATTTCCCCTGTATACATTCATAACAGTGTAGGTACCTCAGAAAAACACTGTTGAAGTGATGAAGAGTAACATTGGTAAAAATTCACATCGTACATTTTAGGTTGTTACAAATAACTAACTTGAAATCTCATATTTACAAAACGCACACATTCCCTATTTCTCTGAGACAGACAGCTACCTTTTGCCATTGACTGTCAGAGAACTTGAGCCCCCCAATTTTGTTCTTCTGTATAAATCTGACATTCAAGACCAAAATTAGTGGGATAAATATTCTCCACTGTCTTGTAATGATTGCCTGATTGCTTTTTTGGTTTTTACCTTTTTTTATTTGTTTCGGGGTTGTGTGTGTGAGAAAGAGAGTCAAAAGATTAATTTTTATAACTGCCTACTGTGCAAATTAAACTAGGAATCTGTTCTTCCTCTCTTGTACATCATCATCAGTAATAAATATTCTGCAGCTGGAATTCATCTGTCAAATTCAGTGCTGATATATGAGCCGGAGTGAAATCCTGTGCAATCTTTCAGAGCTGTCTTGGTTTCACAGTGCAAACATTGCAAACCCTTTGTTTCATTCAGGAAAATAAGCAGATATACATCATGTGCGTATGGGGAATAGATCTACTGGGTAGGAATATGGGGGGTTTATAACCATTTTTCAAGCTGTAACTGTGCTTTAAAGCTTTGAATGTGGTGACACAGCTAGTTTGACAGCATTACCACTTTAAACCTTTTAACATCACTGCAGGGTATATTAACACACCCAGCTTTTCCATAAAGGAGAGGCTCACACTCAAACCCTGAAGTAATATAGTAAGTGCTTCAACAAACATCGTCAGCAGCTAACCACCAACACACCCTCTGCCTGGGGTAAGCATTTCTAGCCACTGAACTTCACTTATCGTCTTCTTAAGAAAGGAATTGATTATGAAAGAAGGAGAGTTTTATATACTAATGGTGCACTTGAAATTATATTTGGAGTACAAATTTGATTTTTTTAATGATGTGACATACATAAACCCCCCTTCCCCGTGCCGGAGCTCTCAGTCTTCTGAGTCTTGGATTATGATTTCTCAGAGCAGAGCTCCAGCAACACACAGCAACCAGAAACAATCACCCCAACCTTGGCTCCTCCCAGGGCTAGATTTATAGGGCTTGTGCCCACCCTGCAGCTACAGCTGTTTGTAGGAGGTTAACGAGCAATTAAGGTTGAGGTGGCCTGAACTCTATTTGAATAACAATTGAGTTCACGTGTTGAGTCTGGTCCTGAGTGAGAGCTTGGCTAGTGCACACCATCAGGGTTTAAATACATATTACTACAACCCCCCCCGCCCCCCCAATTACTCTGAAAGTTCAGAAGCATACTATGATTCATCACATTTTGTCATAAGACTAACATGTAAGATGATATGCTTTAGCTTAATTTTTTTAGCCTTAGATTTTCTAGATTGATTTTTCAGAGTGAAGAGTAGACATTTGTTCCTGCCTGGCATAAGCAGATCTTCATATGTGTACTTATGTATTGTAGTTCTGTTAGTATCAATTTCCTTGGCAAAAAATGAGCCTTGTATTTATTTGTGACTTAATTATGTTTTGAATGTAATAATGCTCTGGAAAATGTCATTCCACTCAACATCTTTTCAAGAATTCATCTAAAGACACAAGCCCTTTAGATATCTATCCAGTAAATGTTTGTTTCACACTTGTATACACACTTGTACGGATGAAATTCTAGGATTCACCTTAATAAGCTTTGCAACAATGTGTTCTCATAATAATAAAAAAAAAATTGCTGGCAAAATAGTGTGAATTTTATTTCAGAGCAGATTGAATCTCCATGTATGCTTAAAATCACAGGATCTGCTTACAGGGTGCCAAGAGTATATACTTTGGAATCAGTCCTATTACTAGAACTAAAGCACTTCTGGTGAGATAAGAACTGGGCATATGGTGATTATGCTGAGCTGTAGTGAAAAACCACAATGAGTATAGCACTTTTGTGCTGTCACTACTTAAACTCTTCACAACTCTGAAAACATCAAGAACCATCACCACTTTAGGTCAATATATCAGAGGAAATAAGCAATACAAACCAAAGTCTTAGTAGCCTTTTACAGTGGAACACTGAATGTAGGTGGGCACCAACAATTTAATTATTTTCTTTCCTGAATCTGAGACAAAAACTAGAAGGATTCCTAAAGACTGCTAACTCCAGCAATTATGTCCAAGGAGTACTGTGATGTGTTGTATCCAATTATGTTTCCCCAGCTTATTCTGGACTGCTTCTCTATTCAGAAACAGCATTTTACAACCTTCTCAGGCAATTTACACTGCTTCCCATCCTTAATCATGAAAATTGTATGTGATTATATATATATATAAATCTAACATCCTTCCTTTGAATGAGCCCTGTTCTGTTTTGTTCTGTGCCTGGTGGCACGAAGAAGGCATTTGCGCTATCCTCTTCATCAACAGAAAGTACCAGTGTTCCATGTCTACAGCTTCATGTTTTTCCACCCTGTCTCATACAAGCCCAACTCTTTTATCAGTGAGAGTTTGCTTAGAATATTGATCTTCACTTATTCATGCACAGGTCTTCTTTTTGTTACTGGAAAGTTATGCTTTATAACTCTATAAATGGTCCTTCTTTCTAACAAGGCCTCAATACTCCCCAAGAAAATTCTTTGAAATTATATCCCCATTACTAATATTTAGTTTTGTTTTAGAAGAATTTATAATCTTGTAGTGCAGTAATATGTTGTTGCCATTGAAAGTAACAGACCACATTAACCTCACATTGCATGATTCAGTATTTGTTGGACTATATTGGGACTTCTCTAGGCCTTTCTGGAGCCATGTTTTAGTTTGCGTATCTAAAAACAATTATCTAATGACTGGGAGACTCTTACATCCTATACTTAAACTTTTGTAGAACCCTATGGTGTATATACGTTACTAAAGCACACAAACATACATACTTTTAACACATATTTATGGATGTATAACTTAGAGTTATTCTGTGCAAATGAGCTACCCATGATTCTGGGTAAAAATGCTGTGTAGAGAAGTATGGGCATGACTCGGTAAGAGGGGCCGAGGAGTGTAGGGGAGACTCAGGGCTGTAACAGCTCCATTAGGATGATTACCACATATCCAAGAAAGGTAACCTTGGGAACCAGCACAACTTCAGGGGTAACTAAGTAAAAAATATGAACACACTACCATATATAAAAAATTTGGATGTAAAAGGGAGTTGTAGAAGAAAAATCCTAGTGCAGAGCATATTAGTAAATCCGTAACAATTGTCCCAAGTGGACCCTTATGATGAAGGAGACAAAATCATCAGTGTCAGTGTCATACTCCTCCCAGCACAGGACACAGGACATTTTGTCATCTTGCCCCAGCTGAAGCCATCATTTAACTGAGGCAGTGACGTGGGTGTGGAAGGTCAGCAGAATGGCAAAGAAAGGAGGTAGGCATTTTGTGTGTGTGTCACTGAAACAGTATTTACCTTGAATTATCAGAATTAGGATCACTATAAGGACAGTAATAATAATTCTGTGGTTATTGTGTTAAGATTTAATTAGACTAACAATATAATTCTTGGGTATGTTCCTTTTGCCCATACAAGATTTTGAGTCTAATTAACCAGTAGAAATAAAACACCCTCTGTAATTTGGTGCAACAAATTGATAATAAAATACATATAAGGCTAGGTATTTCCAACTTGTAAGCAGTTTCAAAGTATACTTCTCACCAATATTTTTACATTAGTTTTTCATTAGTTAATTGAAAGCAAGGAACACTTATTGGTTACTTAAACCAAGGCAGTGAAAGTAAGGAAAAAAGTCTTTTGCATATGAAAAGTTTTTCAGTCAAAGGCCTGAGCCACTTGTTCAGAAGCATCAAAATGAAATTCAAAGATCAAATCACTTCAAAAATTCAAAATGTTTTTTGTTCATGTATATGAAGTATTTTATTTCATGGTTCATTATAAATCAAGGCTGTGCCCACAATTACTAATTGCGGCGTTCTCTTGTTGGTCCTGTTTGGAAAGGATGCTGATTGCTTTAGTACATATGGGATCCAGATTAATTTACTTCTTGAAGGGAGAGCTGAGTAGAATTACCAATTATCTTTTTGTAAATATTTGGTATATTACACATTTACTTTTAACTTTGAAATTGCTGTTTGTTATTTATCTTTGAGGTTTGAAAGCCTCCCTTACTGAAATAAAATCTTGACAGATGAGAAGTCTCACACTCAATTGAACGATAATTTTTTGTGTGTTTTTCGAATGGGGAAACCATAAGACTGTTTCATAGCTCTGCTGCTAAGGAGGCTGGAAAAGGGGACAGATAATGTCAGATTGGGTGGCCATCTTCCTTTCCTGCTGTGTTATACTGAACATTAGAGCAGACCATTTCCTACTAAATATTCCCATAGCATCACAGTAAACAATCATACTCTGATTACATTTGATGATTTAACTTTATGAGACATGCTCTTGTAAGAATTAAATGACTGCAGGAAAGTTTGAGAGAAAGGGGTGTAATGAGCATAGAAAAGAGCAGCCTTGCCAGGTTTACTTATATGGGTACGCAGCCTCCAGAGACAGTGGTGGTGTATATGGCAGATAAAGGCTCACTGTGTTTATTTTTTTGTTGTTACTGATCAAAATACTGAAGCAGAGTGATTACTTCAATCCCTGCAACATGGTATTAGTTGCTTCAAAGCTATACTCTTTTTGTTGGGCTGAATGTGAACTGAAGTAAAAGCTTCTGACATGATATACAAACAAAAGCTGTGATAACTTTCATGTATTAAACAAAATGAAACTCATCTCTAACTTCAGAAGACCTCAGTGTAAATGTTCTGTCAAAGCTACAAATTGAAAATCCCTTTATAATCACTGGTAACAGAATATAATTTAAATATTTTCTTTAAGATTAATTATGTCTTTGACTCCATTGATCATGGATTGTTTTCTATTGCTTCTAAAGGAAGCTTAAGGTGAGTAGTTCACGTATAACTCTCTGGTTGAATATTTCTACTTTAATCAGATAGTGCATTACATTCAAAATATCGTACTGGCAAAACAGAAACACACCTTACATGCCAAGCTAAGAGTTTATTTTTAGTGAAATTGAAATCTTAAAAGCCTAATGAAATAAATGTTGGTACAGATCTAATTAGTTTATGGAAAGAAAAAGAGAAAGAAAATAAAGAAACTATTACAGAAAAAGGCTTAACAAAAATAAATAAGTACAATGCAATTAAGAATTTTATATGCACTTTTTTTAGTACCTATTTCATTTCTCTGGTCTTACAGTTATCCATACAGAACCCTCTGAATCCTAAGGTGAGCAACTTCAGTCTGGCTGGAGGTGGAAGGGGGATTTATCCTGTCTGACAGCGTACCAGACTGCTCACCAGGAGGACAGTGATGATGTTCATTGATTTTTTTCTCGAGAAAAAGTGTGAAATTGATCAAAATGACATCCTTTTCCTCACTATAGGGTCCACATGGGGCTAATTTGTATGTTTTCTAAAATGCTTTACATCCTTGTCTTTCTTGGTCTGCAAGTCCATGTGACATTGCAATTTCCCGTATACAGTGTGGGTTAGATATGTCCAGTACTTATTTGCTGTGCTCTTTGTCACCCAGCTCCCATGGTTGCATTTCTTTATTTGCACTTTGCTGAGCTGTTTCTAACTCTGGTGTCTTCAACTTCAACCTGTCCATCCCATGCCCGCTCTCTCCTGCATTCTATCCCTTGTCCTCCATTTCAAGGGCTCTGCTGTCATATTAGGCCCGGGTTTCTCTACCTTGCATCATTATGCTGCAGTTTTGAATAATCTAGTTTACCCACAACAGCTGTTTGTTACTACTATATATATATATATATATATATATATATATATATATATATATATATATATATATAAAAATTATGGTTATACCCTAGAAAGGTAAGAAATAAAATTAGACATAGCTATCTGGTCACTGGAGAAATTGCTGTCACAGCTGAGTATGCCAAAACAAAGGTCCAGGAGGCAAAAACCAAGTTTGGACAAAGCATGCCTAAGGGGTCTCAGGCCTGAGGACTTTGAGCATCAGTGGCCAGCTTGTAGACATAGAAGAACTGTTTTCCTAGGCTACAGGATACACAACCTCCCAGAAATGCTCATGGTAGCAATAGCAGGAGGACCACGAGCATTAGAAGCAGGACAGCATTTGTCTACATAAGTCACTAGGATTTGTGGCATTTAGAATAATGAGAATGTCAAGATTCTATCTGGGATTTTCAGAAATGGATTTTCCTACTGTAAAGACATTATGAGTAGTTTGCCATGGGATGTTACACTGTGAGAAACTGATGATGATTGCTACTTTCTTCTCTAGTTGCTGAGATTCTCATGGCACAGATTGAACAGTATTTGTTCCATTCAGCCATGCTACCCTGCAAACAAGACCACATGACTATTGCAAATATCTTGAATATGAAGGAACATAAAAAAGGAACCCGTAAAGTTGTGATGAAAAGATGTGGGAAATGTAGGGGCCAAATTGATAAAGTTCATCTTAAACCCAGTTGAAATTTTGAAAAGTTCTTTAGCTAGTTTTAACATAGATTCATGTATGAATGAGAAAAAAATTTGATTCTGAGCTCTAAAGAGAAAAATAACACCTTATTGTGACAAGCAATTATAAAGTGAGCTTCAGAAAGGAATCATGTAAAAAGGGGAAAATGAGATTTTTTTTCAAGAACCTTTTTTTACTAGATTGATTCAATGAGATTGATTCAAAGGAAATTTTTGTTGAGATCCCCTTTTTACACAAAATCCTGCATGAGCAGGATTTTGTGCAAAAAGGAGTCCCAAATGACTGCAGAAGACGAAGGGTTAGAGTGGACATTTATGGATGAAGAGATGGTGTAGTAGGAGGATAGCAAAAACCATTAAATTGCTGCAGTGTGCACTATCATCAAAAGCACACAAGACCCTTTTAGCATGTTCCTGACCTGCTCAGCAAGGATATTGCACAGCAAGAGGTAGTGCTTTACAGCCAGCCCCTGAAGGAGGCTGACACACAGCAGCTGCTGCGGGGCGCTGGTGGCTGTGGGTGGATCCATTGATCCACTGGAACAATGTAAAGCTCAGAGAATATTTGCCAAAATTTCATTCATACCCAATTAGTAAAAACAAAAAAAATCTCCTTGCGGCACGCAATGGAAGGCTTTAGAAAATCGTTAAAAATATTAAAATTAGGAAGATTGGTCTTTATGCCATGGTAAATCAGATGCCAGGTAGTGTATTTTGACTTTTCAGAAAGAAAGCAACATGGAGCTTGAACTACCATGCCACCAGGGGCTACCCTGATGCTAGCCAACCCTCTTATGTGTTCAAGGTTGGTTTTAGTACTTTTCTATAGGTCTTGATGTTAGTATTTGTGGAGGAATGACTACTAGAAACTGGTACAGTTTAGAAATGTGTAGAGTGAAAAAAAGGAGCACAGAATTAGGGTGATGCTTCTACCAGCCACCTGTGTAAGCAATTATAATGCAATAAGCACCTGAAGCAATTTAAAACCTTCAGCTGAAGTTCTTATCTACTCTCTAGTTAGAACAACTGCAATAACGTAAATGGGTTTCTTTGCCACCTTTGGTATGATATCTACCCCAAATGAAATCCAGTTTAAGTCAGAAATTAGTGATGCCCTTTTTAAAATGTCATTAATTTTTCTTTGTTTTTTTTCCTTTTTATTTAACTATTCCAGTTAATATTCATAAAATAAATAAATGAATGACTAAACTGTACTTGTTAATAAAATAGAAAAGAGCATAATTCTTAGCTGTTCACTCTACAGACTTGATAGAGAAAATAAAGGTAATTTTACCAATCATCTTCCTCATTTTCATTAGATTTTCATATGTTATTATGAAGAATGTGCAGTACCAACCAATTTTCTTTAAAGACCATTTTTTCTAAAAAAAGAAATATATTCAATCCTTCTGAAAAAGTTTACATATGAAAATTTTCAAATTTGTAAGTAAATTAATGTCCTGTGCATTTCTTACATTAAAATTTAAGTTAAGAAATAATAAATGAACACATACAGGTTTAATGCATTTTGTTAAACCTCACTGCAATGACAATGCATTGGCTCAGTTACAGTTAAATCTGTGAACAGAAATTATGTTAATGAAATCATTAGAGCTCTGTTCTTTGAAATGTTACTTGAAAAGCTGTTCCACAAAGCTCTTCACATTGTGGGAATAAGACAAAGTCTGAAAATATTCATCCTCAGACATAAAGGACTGTGAAGGAGATAATGCAAGAGGCAGATATCAGAACTCTGTTTACTTTGAAAGTCTAGGTTCAGAGTGGCATTAAGTGGCCAGCAAAAACATCTGGGATGGTTTCATCACAAAGTCCAAATGAAACATCAATACATTTTCAAAGTGGGGATTTTTTAAATTTTGTTTTTATTTTACACCAACCAGTGTTCCAAAATAACCTGGTGCTGATACCTTCTATTCTGACACCTAATTTATTTCATTTACTTTAAGAGTTTAATTATTATTTTAAAAAACCCTGTAACTATGATGTCTTCACAATAGAGCATAGATAGAGCATATATTCCAACCTACCACCTTTGTGTACAAAAATCATGACTGCTTGTCTTTAGAAATACACAAAAGTTCTCAAAAAGGAAGGCAGGAATTGTGACAACTTGTGAGACAATTTGTTCTCTTGAAAGTCTGGAGGCAATTCTTTATGACTTTGGAGATCCACAATATCAGAAATGTTTTCTTAGTCAATCTTACTTAGCATGGACAATCTGATCTTTGTCCATTACAGAGTCAATAAAGCAGTTTCATGCTACAACTTATTTAGACTTTCTCTAAGTGAAATTGAAGTTCAATCAACCATTAAGATTTTTTATTGCAATCTTTTTACTGATCTTACTCAAACAGAATTTGGAGACCAAAAAGATGTAAATATATGTTTATTAACTAAAGCACAGGAATTTTAGTATTCCGGTCTCTCCCAGGTGCTCCTTCAGTTTTCCTCCATCAGTGTCCAAAGTGTAGAGGACTTGTACACGCCTGTCATACTGTTTCATTTTGTTTTCTCCAAAGCCAGAGGGAATCTGCAGCATTGCAGAGGAGCCTGCATTGTGTGTTATGCCTGATCTGTCCTTGTTCTTTGTTATGCTGTATAATAGAGTCTGCCCACCATGGGGGTATGCTGTGTCTTATGATTTCAAGAACATGATGTTGTCATCCAACAAGGCAAACCAGGAGGAACTTAAGACTTGTAGAGGGATTGTATGATTATGTCTAAGGACATATCAATATTTCTTCCTAGGTTGTTTGGCACAGCTTTTTTTTCAGTAAGCATCCTAATATCTTATTAAAATAAGTCAGGACTGCATTTCCTTCACAGGTAGGTAAGATAGGGCCCACATTTACACGCTGACATGAGGATTTAAGAAATTAACTTTTTGCACTCACGCTTATTTTTTATAGGTGGAAATGTGCAGGCTGAAAGTGTAGCAGCAATATAAAATGGTATGTCCAGATTAGCAAGCCAAACTGTGATTATTATGAGATTCAACAACCTCAGCTCTGCAGTTTCTTCACTCACTGTGGTTGTTACAGGTGAATAGCCAATGGCAAAATGTGACCCATTAGCTCACCCTTTCTGTAAAATGTGTGTCTGTATTCCTAGTACATGTGTGCTTACCTTTCTTTCCTAGCATCTCAGTACAGTATTACATTAAGGCTAGGTACTGATAGGAACAAAGGATAGTGTGATACTGGCAGCAGCACACTGCGTGCAGCCAGCATAGCCGTGGTGAGTCACAGCAACAGCCAATCAATACCATAAATTACAGTTTTTAACATCGTAAGCACGTTGTCACATACTCTTCTGTACTTCTGTCAATGCTTATCTTACGCTCCCAAATGCATGAACTCTTCTCTACTACAAAATTCATAGAAACCAATGAAAACCATACTGGTATCATTCACTGGATATAAACTCAATAAAAATAAACCAGAAGTAATATGCTTACCTTTTTTTTTTTTTTTTTCCCCTGAAGCCCTTCTGGNATGTGACCCATTAGCTCACCCTTTCTGTAAAATGTGAGTCTGTATTCCTAGTATATGTGTGCTTACCTTTCTTTCCTAGCATCTCAGTGTACTGTAGTATTACATTAAGGCTAGGTACTGATAGGAACAAAGGATAGTGTGATACTGGCAGCAGCACACTGCGTGCAGCCAGCATAGCCGTGGTGAGTCACAGCAACAGCCAATCAATACCATAAATTACAGTTTTTAACATCGTAAGCACGTTGTCACATACTCTTCTGTACTTCTGTCAATGCTTATCTTACGCTCCCAAATGCATGAACTCTTCTCTACTACAAAATTCATAGAAACCAATGAAAACCATACTGGTATCATTCACTGGATATAAACTCAATAAAAATAAACCAGAAGTAATATGCTTACCTTTTTTTTTTTTTTTTCCCCTGAAGCCCTTCTGGAGTGGCACAGAAACTGCACAAGGAACAGAATTCTCTCAAAAATTTGTATTTGAAATGTGATATCCTCTTTTGCTCTGCAGCACTGGACTGGAAAACCATAACTTTGAGCATCTTCAACTGATTTTTTTTTCAAAACAGAGGGTAAGGGAGAGGACAGATAAGTGGAAAGCTGACACAGTACAAGGCAGCTCTGAGCAGACACATGGTGCTCATTGCTCAGAAAGATGCAATATATACTTGCTGTTAGTGTTTATTAGTATGTTTACAGAACCATGCTTAAATGATTATTTAACTTTCAGTACTGGTTAGCTAGTGCATAGTCAGTTCTAGCATCTGCAGCACTTCTGATGTTGATGAATCTACAGATATTCAACTTTTGGGAGTCCTTTACAGTAGCAGACCTTCAGTTTTCAAAATTATGAGTTTCCACTAGATACAGGACTAATCAGAGCAGCATTTTATTGCTGTAGTATTTAGGCATCTCAGTTTTATTGAGCCATTGACCCACTTCTGATCCATGCAGAAACTTAAGCCTGACTGTATTAAAGGTGTTTCTGCATTAATCACATCTGATAAATTATTACTAGTTATTACCTGTTGAGTTCAATTGTGGACCTGATACTTGAGTAAAATTTACATATGTTTAGTCCTCGATTCCTGCAATATGAGATATGTTTTATGAGAATTGGACACAGAAGTAGCAGTTTGACTCCTGTTTCAGAGCATAACCTACCAATTATTTTTTCACTAACTAAATTAACACCATGAAAGAACCCTCAGTAAATATGCCTCTCTCAAGCTGCCACTCTGGTTCCTTAGGGTAAGCTTCTGGTCTTGAAATGAGAAACCATGATCCCTTCTCATTTTCCTTTTAGCAATCACTATGATGATCTTAGGTAAATACATCTTTCATTTAGTTTTAATGTCTGTTAAGTGTAGCTAGTGATCTTCACCCCCTTCGGCAGAGTAGATTAATAAACGTATGTGAAAGAGTCTATACCGTAGAGTTATATAAGTTTATTATTTCAAAGAAATTGTACATCCAAAGACCAAAAATATCAACTGCCAAAGAGTTAAATGGGGAGAAAAAGAAAGTCCTCCTTTCCTGGATCTTTGCACAAAGCATCTCTATATCATCATGTCCTGTTGAAGTCAAAGGCAAAATTCTCATGGGCTTTAAGGGAACTAGGATTTATCTCATGGTTTTTAACATAACAGAGAGTTCACAGACCCAACCTAATACTGAAGTCTAAAGCCCTAGTGAAAGTAGAGGAGCAGCCTGCAGCTACTCTTGTTTAAAGAAAAAAGTAGGAAAAGGGGAAAAAGGCAAAAGAAGAATGATGAGCAAGGAGATATACTCAGAATGGAAAAAAGGAGAGTGGCCCAAAGATCCTGCTCAGAAGATTCAGGCTGTGCACAATACAGCAATAAATTGCTAAAAGATAGGTTTTCTTGTGAGTTGTCTTGTACTTGCCACTTCTTACTGAGCTGGAAATACCCTAAGGACAGCCTTTCATCTGTTGAAGCGTTTTGTCATTTCTGTACCTGGGAGTCAGAGTGGGAAATATACAGCAGCAAAGCAATCATTACAGATTCACAGTAATAACAGCAATAATAATAATAGTAATAATAAAGAATTCCTGTGGAAAAGCTCTCTTTGGATGACCTGTTCACATCATGCACAGTAACCCCCTAAAGAAACTGTAAATATTGTAGTACTCTATTCTATTGTCATTGAACTTTGAGTCTCAGAAAATCCCATGGTGTAGGACAAGGCTGTTAGCTGTAGGCTTGCTTTTTAGTATTACATTTTTTTCCTTTAATCTAAATTTCCAAATTCTGCTCAAAGAATGCTTCCAGGGGTGCAGGCAATATAGATGTATTTTTTCTATTTATATGGAGAAAACATTAATACTTGAGTTGACTTGTATAATGCAGCCCTTCCAGCAAAGCAGGGTTAGTAATGTACCTTTCCATCAGTCAATGGAAATAAAAGACACAAAGACCACGCATCAACCAGATACGTGACAGGGAGTGTGTTAGCACTCTCTTCTGGGCTATTGTCCAGGCCTTCAGGCAGCTCTTGCACATGTGGAAAAGCAGATGGGACCATAACCCCACATCTTATCCCGTACGAGGCAATGCACAACAAGTGTTCTCAGTTTAAGGAGAGTAAATAGAAAAAAGAAAGTTATCAGCCACATCTTACTTACAGCAGGGAAGAAACTTGAGAATGTAGTATTTGCTGAGTCCATATGAAAAATTTTGAGGAGAGTTGAAAATCCGAAGGTATGAAGTCTCTATCACCAGGCCCCCAGCATCACCTGTCTGCATCTGGTTTATTCTGATGTCTCAGGAACTAGAGCTTAGAGAAGAGTCAATGGACTATTTGTAAGGTGTCCATGAAGGATACCTGAGTGGTAGTATAGCTCAAATAAACTTTTTCTAAGAGAATTATCTTTGTGTGGCTGGAACAGCTGCATTACATGAAAGCGGAGTTAAAAATTATGTAGCACATTTTAAAATATTCAGGCCAAGTGACTTTGCACCATACACTCATGAAGGTGTGTGGTCTATTGTAATTCAAAGAATTACAGTAAGAATTTCCAAATCATTTGGCAGGGTAGTGAATTGTAACTGTGCATAGCATATAAAGTAGTTATATCTAAATGATATTCTTCTCCAACTGTGTGTTGCTGCCTATTAAGAAACAGTTTTATAAAGAACAAGTATATAATTTCAGATCATTTCTGACTCCTGAGAGCACTACAGACCTCTTGACTAATGCAAGTGACCTTTTTCATTTGATCCACAAGTAGGCAGATAATAAACAATATGACACCAGAGGTCCTAGAGACTAGAAAGGAGACACTTTGTCAACATGTAGAATCCAAAATCATCCGTGACATGCTCAGACTTTTTCTTCAGATCAACTCATTCCTGGACAGGATAATTTGACCCTGAGGATGATAATAAGATTGTTCAGAAGTTTGTTTATTTTTGTTTGTTTTTATTTTTATTCATTTCAAATACTTTAATCTTTGTTTCCAACCCAGCTTTCTTTCACAGTTCATACTCTTGTGCTGCCTAAAGAATGGTGTACAATTTTCTTGATTTTATACATGGTAGACAAAGTAGGAGGCTGAGAAATATCACTGTTTTACTAATGTCATTGTACTGACCTTTTTCACAGTACGAATTAGTAGCCTGAGAGAAGCTAATGCTGTTTTTAGCCAAATGCCTAAGGATTCTCATTTAATACATGCTTTATTCTAAGTTTTGCTTAATCAACAACAATTTAGTGGTGACAGGGCATAAAATTAATTTTAGTGAAATATATATTTTTGTTATACAACAATTTACTCAACTAAATGTTCCAGTTTTGAGACTGGAGGGTAACTTTCCATTCTCCTTTATAAGGATAGTTTCTAGTCAGCAATCAGAGGTATGATCAGAAGTGGGGGAGTGGGACAATCATAGTTTGCCTTTTTCTCCACCCCCTCCTATTCTTCTCTTGTCAAATTGCTCACCTTAGTACATCAGGTTTACTTAACTCTTGACATTTTTTCAAAAAAGAGAGAAAATAGTTTAGATTTCCTTAAGAAGGTCAGTTTCCTGAAGTAGTAATTTTTTTTGTAACAATACCAGCTTTTGTGTCTATGCATCGTAGACTAATATGTAAGAGATAATGGATGAGAGGAAGTTCCAATAAACCCTATTTCACTATACAGTGGTATAAATCTAAGTTTACACCAGTCCCAAAAATAGAATTTTAGCATATTCTTTTTAAAGGTTTGACTTGAAGATCAATTCAGTAATGTTCATTTGTTTAAGACTTCTTTTCAGAGGAGGCAGACGGAGTAACTTAATCACATGGTATGTTTTTGGATTTAATTCTTGTTTGTCAACTCTGCTAAAGGTTTTCTTTGGTGGTGGCGGTGAATATCCAGACATCATCCTTGTTCTACTACAGATCCAAAAGAGATTGTACTGCACTTTGGACTCTGCATTTTGGGTATGTTCTTCTCGTTTTTGGGCTCAAATTGAAAACAAAATATACTTTCTTGTTTAAGATTATTAGTGTGCACAAAGGTGTTTTTAACTCTCTATCCAACATTAAGCACGTGTATAAATCCTGCTGAAATTCTTCTTGAGTCAGTCTGCTGAGGTAAGCATGCCTTACTGGGGAAGGATGGAAATATGCAATAGTCAAAGTCTGGATAAGTACAAGTGATCAAGCAATTTGTGACAAACTCTTTTCAGTCTACCAACTTTTCTTTTTTCTCTTCCCAAGGAGCACTAATTCAAGTAGCCGGAAGAATTTTTTCATCACTGTATTCTTTGAGTCCCCTCCAATGGTATTAGCCATTAGGGCATCTGCTAACACGGTATGTCTTAAATACATTCTATCTCTGCAAACAGCTGCACAGAAGTTGTTCCCATTTAACAGATTCCAACCTGATATTGAACTTTTTTTAAAATTTTAACTGTTAATTGTGGTTTTGTAAATGTACTTAAAAATACTCCTCCTGTACTAATACTAAAAATAGCCCATTTGTGATTCAGGAGGGAGGCTCTAAAGCTTCACAATCGCTCAAAAGCAATGCACTTCTATTGACCACTGTCAATATTTCACACAGTTGGGTCAAGAACTATGGTTGCAAAGGGCATTGAATTATGGATCTGTACTTTTCAAACAGCAATAAAAATTTTGGAGCTGTTGGCCACATGAGTCCAGAGAAGGATGTTTAATCGATTTTGCACAAGTAGGTTAATGGGTGAAGGGCACAACCATAATGCTAAATTTTCACAAAGTAGGAAAATCTTTAATGGCTCCCATTGTCCGTGCATATTTTGATTCCTTGGCTTCTCAAGAATAGGGTCATTCAGAAGAAAACAGAAAATTAGATACCTCATGAAGCAAGAGTATGACACTACAAAGACAGAAGATGCAAAGTGGAGAGCTACTATTTGTGAATGGTGATTATTGGAGTGGGAATTAAACAATGGAAAGAGTTATTCTCCCCTCCCTTCCACCAAGGCCTTGACTGCACAGATGAGCATATCTGGGAAACAGTCACTTCTGGCAGGCACCTCTTGATATTAAATTATATGGAAAATTTTGGTCCTATAGATGGATTCTCATAGATTCTACATAAAGAAGAATGAAATAAGAATGATTTCAAAATATATATTGGAAGGACAGTATTTGGAGACAAGCTGAGAAATCACATTGGCTCATTACAGACAATACTGTGAAATCTTCAGTTTAGTTCTCAGGAATTCAAAAGAAAAAATTAAATAAAATGTTGCATTTGGGAAAGTATTGCATAGACATTTACCAAAACCTGTGAAGTTTTTGTGGGATAAGAAATTGGCAGATTGCTAAAGAGCACGTATCTTTATGCTTGTGAGTTTTTGGTACGGAGATAAAATGTTGCTGCAAGTAAGAGTGTCCTTTCAGCAAAGTCTTAGGAATTTTATAGACATTATCTATGGTGTATCTACCGTGTTGATCTTAGGTGCTGGTAGGTTTGCTGATTCTATGAGGTTGATGGTTCGCTAGTGACACTGATCTGCTCTAAGCTGTGTGTCCCCGTAGGCTGCACAAGGACACTGGAGAGAATTTGGCTTCATTGAGACAGTATTCCTTCGAGGATTCCTTGATGTGAACAGAAATCTGCAGTCCTTTTTGGAACTGCAATGCAATTCTTTCATCCTAGGTAACACCTAAATGTCAAAGCTATTTTTTTTTAGATACTGACATGAAATTAACCGGCATATTTTAAAATATTTAGCTAAAGAAATTGACACAAAATTTCAATAAATTAATAGCATTAAAAATTAGGAAGAGCAGATTGCTTGTAGAAATTAGCAATAACTTTGCAAAAAATGGCAAATAAAACACAGGCATTTTCATTACCATTTTAAGAGAAAAACAAATCCATTTGGAAATCCTGGAGAGGATGCCTAAGAACGTGTGTGTCTACATGAGAATATGTATAATTGTACATACTCAACAACCACTTCAAGGAAATACACATAGGTTGATAGTTGAAGTTGTTCCACACACTTGTACAGACAGATCAGGTGAAAAAGGTGAGATTAGCCCTTTTCTACTTTTCAGGTTGTAGAGTGTTTCAAGAACCAGAGATTCTGCCAGCATAATTTAGACAGGCCAGGTTGCTGTGCTGTTGCAGATGCTTTTCCTGGGTTGCCTGTGGGTGGTTCTGCAACCTGCAGCTGTCAAGGGTATTTGGAGCAGCCACAGAGTTGCATGCCACCCTTTCCCACTGCACAAACTGGGCTGGAGCTTGCATGGAAAGACCTTCAGTTTGGCTTCTCTGGCTGGCATGTGAGTTTTTATAGATCAAGAAGAATATGTGTGAATTTGAAAGTGTGTCTGTATGCAAATGAGTGGGTTGGGAATTTCTTCTACAGAAGACCTTCTCTCTCAAGTTTATTACAACCTTACGCATTTTACAACAATCCCTTCTCATGGCATCAGGGATTTACTAGGTTGCAGAGGAGCACTGTGGTTGCTTTCATTCCCAGTGTGGTCGGTTTCATTCCCAATGTGGTCATGTAAAATTCACAGTAGAGAAGCCTCACTGGCTAAATAACCAGACTTGTTACATGGGTCCCAGGATGGGAGATGTGAGATGTGGGGCCATCTGCCAGGATGTACTTCTATGCAGAGCCAGTGGGCAGGGATTGCTCTCCATATCAGAACAAATACATCCCATCACTTCCATGGAGTACCAAAGAGGTCATTCTGATAACCTAATTGAACACTATGTGATATACTTTTTCCTCCTCATATTTCATAACCACACTGCTCTGACATGCATTATTCAGTATCAAAAATAAATTTAATCTTTTTTCCTTGACTTGTGTCCAGTTACTGAGAACAAAAATTAATATTAACTTATATACTTCTATCAAAATAAGTTATTTTATACTTACCTTTTCACAGAAAGCAAAATTAAAGTTTTGTTCAGTTGGATTATTTTGTTTGGTTTTACTTTTCCAAGTCTCACAGTCTAAATACTGTTAGGGAAAAGTCTGGAAGCACTTCAAAGTCAAGGACACAGTAAAATTCTCTCTGATAAATTATATGTTTTGGGCACAGAGGAATTTAATGTAGAAAATAGAGATGCATGTATCCTTTTCTGTCAGAAATTTGTTTGTGTGTAAGTACGTAAGCCTACACAGTCTGGTATTTATCCCATTGATAATCTGCAATCATTAGCCAATGTGTACACATATTTATTTGGATAATTATCATTGGGTTATTAATTTTCTCTCAAGCTAGACTTTTCAGAATGCTCTAAGGAACCTCAGTCTGCAAGTTACACTGAAATTCAGTAGGATGTGAGCATCTACCTGGTTTAGACAGCACTGAAAATGCATCTGACACAGACGTATGTTCACATTAATATAAAGTGCAGGTACAGCAGAAATTTCAGTGTCAATGAATGAAAAAGCTTTTGTCACTTTAGGGCAATTGTGCAGTGCAGAAAACCTATGCAAAAGAGTAGCATGTAATGTAACCACATTTACTGTACTATTTTATTAAGGAGAAAAAGATCACTGCTATGACATCTGAAGAAGACCACGAAGACCCTTTCCTGAAGACTGTAATGAGAACAGGTTACATTACTACTAAGTTCCACATTCTCATTACAAGCTTTTTAATGAGAATGGATTAATTTTCTGCCATTTTCCATTCTCATTACTACCCAGTCAAGGGAATGAGATATCAGGAGTTTAATGTCTAATTTATATTCAATGAATCTTAGTAGTGAGCTGCACTCTTTTGACCTTTTCAATATTTTATACTTTGATTGGGTGGTCACTTGACTCCTGCATTGTTTATAGGCTTATTATAGTATCTTACAGAAGAAAAAGTGGACTGGCTACCCAATCGAAACAGAAGAAAAACAGAAAGGTCCATTTAATATCATACACATGTATCAGTTCAAGAATATAAACAGTATTAAACTTTGGAAATCTTCTTCCTGTCAGAACTACAAGAATTAAAATTACACACATTAGTGCATGTGATCAACCTGGCAACCGGGACTGGCGAGCAGAAGAAAACAGATATATTCTGTAGTGACTGGGGTCATTTTTATTTCCTCTTTAAGTACACCTATGAGCAGTAGGGTAAAGTTTAACAAAATACTTTGCCTTGTTTTACGTTTGCTTACGTTCTCTTTGCAAAGGCCATTGAGTGCAGAAGGAGCAAGATGATGAACAATCAGGTCCATTGTACTGCCAGTAGCTAACATTTTTTGAAACACTCGTAAAATATTTATGTGAAATACTTTAATATATTTTTGCAAGACTTGTCATGTAAAAGTGAGATGATATAAAAGACGGTCAAGAAATTTTAAATCTATGAAAAAGTGAAGTGTAATGTCAGACTATTAAAAAAAAATTCCACAAACAAAATTACCAAACCAATATGATGTATTTTGGTGCATCATTTGAAATTACTAAGCAACCATAACTTTGGAATCAAACTTTCTCTGAAGTATATACTGAAAAAATTAATACACAAATGAAACTTTTTATTTATTAGTTTATTTCAGGTTTATTTCAATGGAAGATAAAAAAAAACCCTACACCCTGACAAGAGCTGTATCTGGAAATTATGATACCTAATATATCCCTTGTTGAAAGTGTATTGGGTACAAATTTATGGATAAAAATATATCTTGACATGTCTTAATTTGGAGTCCCTTGCAAAAGTAATGAAATTCAAAATTTCTGGTAGTAAAACATTTAAGAAAGAAAGAGGTAGTTAAAAAATAAAAATCCATTCAATTTTTTTGTGTGTGTGAAGCTTTCCATCTATTTGTTTTAATTAACAAAGCTTGTTTACAGAGATTAGATAATTATTCTTTTAAACCTGACTGAATAATTAACTTATGTCAAACAAATACCACTTAATTACTGGAAAGAAATATAATTGATGTTCTGCAACCCTTAATATAATAAACATACTACTCATTCCTTAAATATTAATTCTGAAAACTCATGTTCAACAGTCAGTAATAATTAATTTGCCATACCACACATGTCTTACTAAATGTAAATTAAATCCAGTTTGAGACCCATTGCTTAAGGCATTACTCAGAATGTCATTGCTGGACTCCCCCAAAAGAAACATCATTTAATACAGTTTGTGAGGCCAGAGGGAGAAATAACAGTTTGGGTAATGAGGGCACTATCAGACCTGTGCCATTTTAACTGAAAGAAAAATTAATATATGAGTTCCTTGCAAGACAGATTCGAAAGAAGAAAGTGACAAAAGTAATAATGTGAATTCTGAAGGGACTCTTCACCTTAAATGAGCCCAGGCAAATACATTTCAGTCTTAAAGATACCAAACTGAAATAAAAGAATTAAAAGATATGTGCCCACTTCAGTAAAAGCAAACTAGAAGTCATTACTGCAGACTGTGGTGAAAACACCATTCCAAATAATACACGATTATGTCCCTCACTAATAAAGCCAGTGCAGCTTTAAGGATCAGAAAGTTAATTCACATTCTAGAAAAGGGTTACTCTACAGGTATCCAAGTAGTAAACCAAAATATTTCGCACCGAATATTGTGAAATAATTTCAGATGGAGAGTATGTAGGATGGAGCAGCTGAGAACAAAAACTTGTTGGGCAAGTGGTTGTACAAATTAGAAAAAAGAGGTCCGAGCATCACTCAGAACTTGTGTTTTGCTAAAGCTTGTCAAGAAATTCCAAAAGAAGACAGTGACTTTCTTGAGAGGTTCTTTGCCTTGCTGTGATAGAAAATTCCTGTCATTAAGCTGAAATGATGTTTTAATAGATTAGATGAGGTAACTTCAGGATATAGTATTTGCCATAAATTAAATGGAAAAATTTTTTAAGTGATCCTTACATATGATTGCTACAGGTTAATAATGGAGCAAACTACAGATGTTCTTGCTCTGAACAATCTTAGGTATTCAGAACATGACAACCACAACATACTCTCTGTTTTTTAATTTTTTCTCATGAAGTGGCTTCTGTATTAGCAACTGTATTTCTCTGATTTGATCTCTTTGTTGACAAGGCTGAACAATATGTGGTTACTCTACAAGAACAGATACCTTTTGATAGTACAGACATATTTTGAAAAAATTCTTTTACTTGACAATGTTTGCAGCAAAATGTGATGAATAAACAATTAATTATCTAGGGTACCTGGGAGTGTTCTGAAGGGAGATTACTCTATATGTGGTACTTATTCAGTCTATTAATCATTATATGCATTGGTTCCTGGCAGAGGTGCATTGGATTTATGCCTGGTTAACCACTTGGTTTGTCATGCCCTTCTTAGCAGTATCAATAATGTACGTAGGCATATATAATGTATGTAGACATAGATAATATATATAAACACCATGCATAATCACTGTATTCATAGATAGAGTAATAAAATCATAGAAACATTTAGCTTGGAAAAGACCTTTAAGATCATCAAGTCCACCTGCAGATAAATATATGATGAAATCAGTCTTTCATTAAAAATTAAACATTGTACAGAAGTTGCTACATAAAAAAAAACCAACCTCTTTCTCTTCATTCTGTTGTCTCTCACACTTGTGTTTTGCTGGTTTTCTTCTGATATTTCTACTTCCCTCTGATGGCAACGGTGGTTAAAGACTCTTAGGGCCTTGTAAGGCTGAGTCATACCCAATATATTTCCAAAGGGTCTAAGCCAGCTAAGAGTCCCAAGCCCCATTTTCATAAATTAGTTAGGCATTTGAGTCAATAACCCTTAGGGTAGTCTTGCAATCACAGATGAGCCAACTTTAAATTGACTAGCTCAGGTACTGGTAGAAATCTAGTTGAGGCATCACTGAGTTTACTGCACCCTGTATTAAGTCCTATGTTCCCCCAAGGATTTGAGCTTACAAACATACTCAAGTTTTGAAATCTGGGCCAAAGCTTGTGCTTCTAAATCACTTGGGTGTCTTCATGAATTTTATTCTTTATCCCTAGGCAAACTACTTTTTCTACTCGGTGGTTGTGGGTCATCAAAAATACATTTTACATGGAGACTTTCTGTTCATAGTATCTTTCAGAGCAATTATATAGCATCATGGGGTGAACACATCTGCTTCTATTTTCTGGAGGAGAGGTCTTGCCAAGGACTCTAGTGAGCTCTCCATGAAGATATTTGCTCCTTTGTACTTTTGTGCCATACTGTGAAAGTTAGGAAAATAGAGTAAACTTGTTCCTTATCTCCCAGCTAGATCCTTACGCTCTGGTGCCACTCTGCTTTGTATAGTATATTTTAGCTTGTATGGAGGTCAAAGATAAAATGTTTTATTTGATCCAAAGTAATTCAGTATTCAATTGGTCTCCAGTGATCAGAGTAGCATATGAAGTAGGATGTAAAATACATTCCTTTAGGTCTTCCTGGGAAATATACAGCTGTCATTGAACTGGTTGATTTGAAGATTTCAATTTTGTTGCACATAAAAGGGACTCACAAGGATCATTGAAGTCCAGCTCCTGGCCCTGCACAGCACCATCCCCAGAAGTCACACCATGTGCCCAATGTGAGCACTGCCCAAATTCTTCTTGAACTCTGTCAGGCTGATGCTGTGACCACTTCTCTGGGGAGCCTGTTCCAGTGCCTGATCACCCTTGGAGGAAGAACCTTTTTCTAATATACAACCTAAACCTCCCTTGACACACCTTCAGGCCATTCTCTTGGGTCCTGTCACTGGTCACCACAGAGAAGAGATCAGTGCCTGCCCCTCCTCTTCCCCTCATGAGGAAGTTGTAGCTGCAATGAGGTCTCCCCTCAGTCTCCTCTTCTCCAGGCTGAACAGATCAAGTGACCTCAGCTGCTCCTCATGCAGCTTCCCCTCAAGGTCCTTGACCATCTTTGTTGCCCTCCTTTGGATGCTCTCTAATAGTTTAATGTCTTTCTCATATTGTGGCACCCAAAACTGCCCCCAGCACTCGAGGTGAGGCCGCCCCAGTGCAGAGCACAGCAGGACAATCCCCTCCCTTGCCCAGCTGGTGATGCTGTGCCTGATGCCCCCAGGACACAGTTGGCCCTCCTGGCTGCCAGGGCCCTGCTGACTCATATTCAACTTATCATCAAACAGCACCCCCGGGTGCCTTTCCGTGGAACTGCTTTCCAGCATCTCATTCCCCAGTGAGTGCATACATCCACGGTTGACAGTGCCAAGTGCAGAATCCAGCACTTCCCCTTGTTAAACTTCATACTTGGTCTGTAGCTGAAGCAAAAATTCCATGTCCTTTCAACAACATGCTATCTCAGAAAGATCTTGGCTCTGTAGCCTTATGTAAAACTCTGGTCTGCTTTCAATTGCCGTTTTTTCACAATGTCTTTTGTATCTTTTACCTGTTCCATTTGAAACAAGTCTTTAATGCAGAAACAGAAAAATAAAATTCTTTACTCATGACCCTTAGGTTAGCCTTTGCCCCACAAAAACAAAAATGAGAAACCCCCACTGGTTTCTAGGAATACCATACATCTTAAAGACCTCTTAAGTTTTCTTGAAGTTTCCATGATGAATCAGTTTGTGACTCATGCAGAATAAAATACTCAAACTTACACAAACATAAAAAGTTATAGGTTCTTTCAATGTTGTCTTTGAAAAGAAATAGATACAGGAGCAGAGAAGGGATTACTTCATCATATAGACACTTGGTTTAAAATTATTTCTTTCAATTAAGTATACTTTTTCAATCAGTTGCATTTTATAGAAATTTGGATGGGTATATTGCATCCATAGAAGTAACTCCTGTCACATTTTCCAAACAGAGAACAGGGAATCTCAGGTGATGAGCGAACAGTTCTCTTGCAACTGTTTTTTGTAAAGACAGCAATGAGATAGTAAAGATTTGTCACACTGACAATGATGCATTTGAGATTAGCATTGGTCCCTTAGGGTTGTGTGATCTGAAAATGTGCATGTCCAACCAGTTATCTTCACAAAAATGCAAAATTAAATTTACATAACCTATCTAGTCATTCACACATCCAGTAATAAACCTGGGTCTTTGTTACTTGTACAGATAATTAACAACTTTTAGAGTTGTAATGTTTTCTTCTTCTGTCTTCAGTCTCAGTTCGGGTATTGTTGTGCGTGGAAAGTAACATTAGATATGTGGACAAACCCTTGAGTAAACTCTGTGTTATTCATTTGGGCTGGGATCCCAGAGAAAAGGCTGAACTTTTGGTGTTCCCAAAAGAGTAGGGGAGGGAGCATTAGTTCCGACATACAAGGTAAAGTAGCAGATATATGGGGCAGAGCATGGTGAAGGGTTAGGGTTCTTATTTTTACTGCAGCTGTTGGGTATAGAAGCAATCTTGGACCTCCTTTGCATCTTAGAGACAACTACTAATTGCTGCAGGAGCATCCTGTTTTGTGCCTTTCTCTCTTGTCACCTGGACAAAAAGAGCTATGCATTCTGTGCAAAATTAAGTAGTGCTTGGTTACTACCCTAAGTCTTGTAGCCCCAGGAAAGGGTTTGGAGCATTTAGGATCAGTGCATTATGGTTCTCCAAGTACTTCTCTCCCATGGGAGCATCAAGTAATATCCTGTCCTCATCACCTTGACCCATCAACTCCACAAATATATTAAATGCCTTTGGCTTGCCTTTGGCTGCTAACAAGGAGATGTATTCTAGCTGGAAAAAAAATATTGAACAGTTAAATTTCCCAAAGGACAGGGATTCCATTTCCCACCCAGCTGTGAAATTTTCTCAAGTAAGCTGTCTTGGGAGTAGGCTATCGTTGGTTCATATAACATCTTCCTTACCTGAAATAGCATTTTTCAAAGGTGAAAGTCTTCCAGGATTTATCTTTCTTCTTACCCATATTTAAAACTATTCATCAGTATAAGATAATGTAATTCTCAGTGTCTGAATAATGCCCAGATTCACCATCATTAGAATAATAATTCTGAAAGAAAAGAAGAAAGGGAACAAGCCACTGCTTATTTTCAGGAGAATTGGGTGAAGAAGTAGAGAACATTAATGTGGAAACATTAGGAGAATGAAGAACTAGGAATACATGGAAGAAAAAAGAAGAAAGTAGAGGTGGGGTAAAAGGATATTAATCATTTGATGTGCAAGGAGGTGAGGGAGACATCCAGCAGAAAGGCAGTGTTTAACTGGCTCGGTTTAACTGCACTTGGAAGTTTCTTGGCTCTTCAAGGAGTACAAAGTACCCTTGCGTATAAATTATATAACAAGCTCCAGAGACCAGGTAGTCTGGAGCCGAAGGTGACTATTCATCTATTCTTTTGCATTTAAAAATGTGAATATGAGTATCCATTGAAAATTAGTCTGAATAAGCTAGTCATAACTTTGTACTTGGGTCTCTTCAACTGCAAAATTGAAGCTCAGTCCTAAATTTACTTAAGCTCTGGATAAAGCACAGCCAGCAGAAGAGCATAATAACTGAGGGTATAAAAAGGTACCCATGGAATCCAGTGGAAATGGTGCACACACACACGCATGTTGTACTCAAATATAATGACTGACATCTGACTGGAAGGAATATGAGAAGAGTCAGTACATTGCTCAATAGTTCCCATTTCACTTGCATTCCTACAGATTTTACACGGGAAAAAAAAAACCCAGATAGAACCAAGAGAATTCAAACCAAATAGAAAACCCACTAGGACACGTTCAAAGCAAAGCATTCATGTCTTCCAAGAAAGATCACTGTCCAGTGTAAGTTCTAGGAAAAGAGGTCTAAATTTCAGAGGAAAAAGACGTCATTGAATTTAGTGATGACATATAGGTTTCTCATCACATAAGCAATGATTGATTGGACAGAAACACTGGGAAAAGTAATGCTTTGACAAATATCTTTGAACATGGAGAAAGTTTTTACTGGATCTGATTATAGCTGAGGCTTGTAATTCACACTAGAACCCTTGCAGAAGCATCTTCCTGCTTTTCCTTCCTTTTTAAGTGAGGCATCAGTCCTCCTCACAGGAATCTTGGCTGCAATTAACTAGCTGAGACAGCTGAGTGAGGAAGGCATTTAAGTGCTCTTTCTGACCCATTATTCTAAAGTAATTTAAATCAAATATATCTTCAGGTACACATTAGAGCAGCCATAAAGTTACCTTAAGTTGAAGGACCTGTCACATCTCAAGGACAAAGAGCATCATCTGTATTTGATTCTTACAGTATCATTTAACTACCATGAAAGGGTGACGCAGCAATTCATTCTGCATTTGAAAACACCTTCTTCTAAACAACATTTAGGAACAGAGGTCTTCATTTCACTTTACCCCAGCACAGATCAAGACAAGGTCAGGACCATTAGAAACAATTTCCAATTGCTTCTTTTCACTGACTGCAAAATACCACAAATATAAAGCAAGATCAGAATCTCATCAAATGTATGTAATGAGTTATGTTCTCTGTTGTAGGTTTTGGTAGCTCCAAGAAACTGTGATCTATTAATTGCAAATGTCTAAATGCTTTTGAACAAACTACTGAAACTGAATGCTGCTGACTTTTAAAACTGTTATAATCTGGATCAGGATCAGGATCAGGATCTGGGAGTGTTTTAATCCTTACACCATGCCACTGCTTTGCAAAGTGCCATTCACTGATGAGAAAACTTTAGCTGGCCTGCTTCTAAACTTTGGGGTGATGACAAATAAGCTTTCCAAAACTATTGACAAGCATATAGATTATCCATTTACATTACCTGTATCTTAAAAGCTGTGTCACCAGGAATCAGCTCATCAAATTAATTTCCAGTTGCAAAGTGATAGTTCATTGACAATACTGGTCAACTTCACAGTCTGGTTTTCTGAAAGACACAAGGCTTCTCAAGAGAATAAAATACACCATGCTTGAAGAAAGGAGCAGAATAAATCAGGCAAATGATACCACGCTTCTCTACTTTTGTATTCCAAGGAATACTGAATTAAGATTCTATGCTCTGTAAATTGCAGTTTTCACAAAGACAGTTTGGAATCAGTAAATATCTAAATGCCAGAACTAGCTTATTCAAGTTTCCTTTTGGGTATTCACCTCAATATCATCCACATTATGCATTTAGAAGTCAGCCTGATTGCTGCATTCTGAACTGTTTCTTTTTTCTGTGCCTTCCAAGATTTTGTTCTCTGCAATAGTAGGAAGATGAAAAGCATTAGTTTTGTTCAATCAGAACTCAGATATCATCTGATTTTGACCCTAATGCTCCCATTCATATCTGCTGGCAACATTAAGTAGAGATGGAAACCTGACAAAGAAACAATGGTTAATCATAATGAGTAATATTCCTCAACTCTTGTGTAGATTGCTATCTTACTTTTTCATTAACTGCTACTCAGGAGCAACGATGGATCATCTTAGGTACAGCAAGACTTTCATTGACCCCACAGTTTCAAGAGACCAAGGCAAGAATAAACTGTCTGCAGCGATAGAAATGAGGTTCCAACAGCAATGAAAGTACAGCTTTTCCTGGCTCCTGGATTTCCTGATGTACAGTATCACTCCATCACCCATGGTTGGTCCTACATACATTTTCTTCAAGCAAAAGGGGCATGAGTAAGTGTGATTACACCTCCTTTTTATGCCAAAATATTAGGGCCATTGATAAAGGTATCACTGGTCGACTGGAGGAGGAATACAAAAGAGCCAGTCAAGGATCAGAGCATGGAGGGTATGGCACAAAGCAGGATGGTGGTTGAAAATCTAGACTTTCAATGAGGGAGCTTTAATCTCTCAGACAGATCTCAGCTGACTTGCAGCAGGTAGCTGACCAAAACTAACTCATCCAACTTGGAAACACTGTATGACAGACAGAAAAGACATTTGCCAGTGACTTAGGTGATGTCTGATTGATTACTGGCTATTGGAGCAATTTGGAAGAGTGCCTTTGCTGTGGATGTAACTATAGTCTGTGCATTTATCTTGCCATGTCACTTCTGTGAGTTCATTGCCCACTGTCAGGTTCTTTTCTTCTCTGTCCCTTCATATTTGAAGAGTAAGAGATCTTCAAGCCACATAAACTGTTCCTATTTCTGTCATTACCCAAACCTATAAATGCAGGCAGTTCCTCTTGTGTGAGAAGTGATCAGACAACTGTTATGTGGGTAGTGTAATAAAATGTGATCTCTGATTAGTTAAATAGAAGACTCCGTGGTTCCTTAACCCTGAAGGTCTGGGTACCACGACTTCACATTAAATTTAATTTAAAATAGCTTTGGCCATTTTCAAAGCAAAATTAGTTACCTTTCCTCTTTCCTTTTCCTGGAGCTATGCAGATAAAAAATTCTTAACCATTACAAATTGCTGATTCAGTTTAGAATTGGAACTAATATTTATCTTTGAGAAGATAATGCTCCATAAATAAAAATGGAATACTAATTAGTAGACATCCTTTTTTGTAGATATCCTTTTTTAAAAATATTTCCATATGTCTTCAGGACAAATTTTCATTGATTTCTTAAAGTATTGTATTAAGGGAAGATATAAATTATGGGGAAAAAATTAAAAAATGTATAGATAGAAAAATAATATAAGGCTTTGAATGTGCCAAAAAGTAATATTTATATTGTTTAGTCCTTAAAATTATAGGATAAAATGGAGCAAAGAAATTTTTAACAAAGCTTAGGCTGTAAAATGTTATGCAAGACAAACGTACTCACAGGTAAAAAAAATCCTCACTGATGTTATGCTATAGAATAGTTTCTATTTTGCACTCTGTTCAGCCACACTGAACATGTCTCCTTGTATTTGAACATCTTCAGTAAAATTTGAACTTTTTCAGAATTCGGCTCATTAACAAATGTTTTTTGTTACCAAACCAAACCAAATCAAACAAAAAAAAAACCTGCAACATAAGAGATATGGAAGTAAAATTAAAGTTTTCGAGTGACCACTGTATTTGATGGCACCATTAGAAAGTATTTTTATGCCAATTCAGCAAAGCTTTTCCAAAGGGCTCAGCAGTATGTTTGGACTCAACATCTAGGTCCGTATGAATAAATGGCGCCTGACAATGTTGCTGGGCTCTAGAAGATGTGATCTGTCCTGCAGGAATTCTACTCAGCACATCAGTGGGCTGATGTCAACATGGATGTCCACAGACGACTCCCGAGTATGTTTCTCAAGCACCACCGGGAGTCTATCTGCTGTATTCTGCATGGCCCTATGTTTTACTAGCAGAAGGTCAGCCTGCTAATGATGGACTAGGGTTTTTGAAGGTGTGTATGAAAGTTTGGAGCAAAGCCTTTCCTGAATATCAAAGCACTTTTACTAAACATTGGTCAAAGTGGTTATTTTGATAAACTGCTGGAACATGTTTCTTTCAACCCATAGTAATTTATGATCTATCAATTTTTAATGTAGATGGAGAATCCTAGGCTGATTTTTTTCTGGTAAAATTTGCTTCAGTCACCATTCTAGGACCAAAAAATAATTTCTCTCTACAGTTTTCATGATGGATGGGTGTATCCTCAGCTGGTATAGTTCAGTTGAACAAAATGTGTATTTTAGCTTAAATGAGGTTTTCAGGGCGAACTTTTTCTCTCAGCTGGAAGTGCAAATGGGCATTGGCCATGGGTTGTTCCTGCTGTCAGTGATAATGAGAAACTTGACAGTAGATGACAGGAACAATTTGTTAAGAGCTCCAGCTAATTCCTCTCACAGTTTAAAATTATCTAATGGGATTGGTTGCTAGATAAACTGGCAGTTCTGAAGAACTGGAAAATCAGGGCTCAATAAACCATGGCAGAGGTGGGGCTAATCTCATTTTGAGCCTCTGTTAATGAGTGTGGGTGGGGATTGTTTCCCCAGTCTGGAATGGTTTAGGACAATGTGAAATTTCCATGCATACACAGTGAACTCTCTTTCCCCCACCTGCAGTAAGCCCAAGGTTTCTGCAGGAACACATGTAATCACATACAATATGATTTCTAATATGGTGGGAGGTGGTATTATAGAACAGTTTGCTGTTATATTCTTGTGCATTAGCAAAACACATAGAACTTCTTTGAGACTATTTACTTAGTTTTGAAGTGCTTTAAGAAATTGCTTGCTAATAACTGGGATAGTAGAGAAAGGCTGACTACAATCTTTCATGGGGATCAAATTAAGATTTTAAATCTGTTCTTTTCAATAGGAGCCAAGACGTAGATGTTGGAGTATGTTGCAACCCACATAAGAGACTGAGTAAGTACCCCAGCAGAATCAACAAGTGATTGGGCAGTACCTTGAATCTCCCCCATCTATTACTCATAAACCACAGTAAATGATAATTAGATCTCTGGCTTTGTATTAAAGTGAAGTTGGAGTTGCCACAGGATTACTATAACTCAGGGAGGTAGCCTTTAGGAAAATGGTAGCAATGAAAAATGATAAGCAACAAACAAGGTCTGAGGTTTCCTAAGTACTGTTAAATCTTTCCATCAAAATATTAAAGCAAATCAGGTAGGGATGATCATAAAAGCAGACCACAAATAAAAGAATTTATTACGCAATTTCATTAAAAATTTAAGTATCAGATATGTAGGGATCATTGCCATTAGAAAGTCAAGTTTATGAATTGTAAATCACCTTTGTCTTTGTGAGAGCTTTTATTTTGATGTAGTCACTTTGGAAAGTTTCCACTTGCAGTAAGTCCAGGGTATCAGTAAGCATATCTACACTTATATTCAGATAAATACTTTTGATAGTTCATTTCCACCATAGTTAGAATATATCAAATGAAATTACTATCCCCCATTTTATTGTCTCCACACAAAACTTTATGACTCTGACTTGAAATTAATACTCAGATTTGTTGGGTTTGGGGGGTTTTGGTTGCTTAGTTGGTTGAAATTTTTTGGGTTGGGTTTTGTTGAGTTTTTTGTTTGATTGGTTGTTTCTACAGCATAGTCTGCACTTAAAATTCTGGTACAAAATTTTTATGCAGAAGTGTTTGAGAAAACTTCATAGTTCTAACTAATCTTCTTGCTGATAACGATTGTTATATATTAACTGTATCAGGGATCATGAAAGAGCATTTGGGCTGTCTAAAACATGTGGGAAAACCAAGCTTTTCTGGTGTCTGTAGAGCTTCTATAGGTTTACACCAACAGAAGATTGGTTAGGGAGCTGATATTTTTGATTGAAAACTTGCCTTGGACTAGACTTTGTTGTCTGCTTCCTTCACTTTTTATGCACCCACATCACTGTGGGCTGTCCATGGATTTTTCTTTTATTTTGTATAGGTCTTCTTATATCCATTCCTACAGGATCGGTAGTATTGAAGGTCTCTGAGATTGCAATATTACATGCACACAATGCAATCATCTACTTATGAAATTTAGCAGAGAATAAAAATTTAACTGGAAATATGATTTTAAAGAGTAATTAATTTGTTTTCTTTCCTATGCAGGATGTATTTTCTCTGTTAATATGTTATTTCTTTAATCTTGTACATAAAACACAGTGTGAGAAGAACTGTTCTTCTTGTATATAACCATTGGAAACAATTTTGGTATTTCTTTTCATTAATTCTACATAGTTTCATAAGTACCAATGAGAGAACATGTAAAAGGGAGCAAACTGTATGCCATGACTTGGTGAATTGTTCAGGATTAACTTGACAACTGCACATTTGATCCAGGAATGATTAAGAGGTAAATCTTCAAAGAAGCATTTTCACAGTGACTTCTCAGAGCAAAATGCATGTTAAGCAATGCAATCCAACTCTGGTTTTGAAAGGGAATTGCTTGTAAACCTGCCTATGGGAGCAGAAAACTACAATATTGATCCTTTAGTGTTCTGCCTGACTGCACCAGCAGTTTACATTGTTTGTGTGTCTTTCACATAACCATTGCAAAATACAGACTAGATTAAAAATCTAAACTGATCCATGTATTATACATGGAACTAGTAACTTTTTAGGTACAGACATTTCCTACTCTCGAGCTATTTTCAGATGGTTATGGTTTTGTAAAACCCTAGTCTCTTGTGAGGGCTTGGCCATACAGGTTGCATAGCTTAGGAGGAATATTTCTGTAGTCATTTTTCTATTATACTCTGTACTCTATCCCAAGAATTGTTTCTGATGCCTGTATGCTATATTGAAACCTAAATAGATAGAAGTCATGTTTGATGTTAAAGGTTGAACAACTCACTGTAGGTCATAGCTGGTAGAAATTGCTTGTCGTTTTCATAGTTGAATTTGCACTCTAAAGACCTTGAAAATGTTCTGACCTGTTGTTTTTTATGATTTGAGAAATATTAGAATCTACAGTTCTAATTGAGAAGCTACAAAAGACTTTTTCTGGTTTTTGTACCGTCATGCTGGTAAGGAAGCTGGGTGAGCATGGGAGGAGACACAGCCAGGACAGCTGACCCCAACTGACCAAAGGGATGTTCCAGACCATGTGACATCATGCTCAGTATATGAAGTGGGGGGAAGGAGGAAGGGTGAGACATTTGAAGTGACAGTGTTTGCCTTCCCAAGTCACCTTTTACACATGATGGGGCCCTGCTCTCCTGGAGATAGCCAAACACCTGCCTACCATGGAAAACAGTGAAGTAATTCCTTGTTTTGATTTGTCTGTGTGCACAGCTTTTGCTTTCCCTGTTAAACTGTTTTTATCTCAACACACAAGTTTCCTAGCTTTTACCCTTCCAATTGTCTCTCTGATCCTCCTGATGGGGGAGTGAACGAGCTGCTGGATGAGGCTCGGTTGCTGACTGGGTTTAAACCACAACATTTGGTTTTGCTGGTTTGGGGCTTTGTCAATCTTAGGTTTGTGAGTCTGAGTGGGATGCCATTGCTGCTCATAAAAGAATGTCTGATTTTGTTATTTTGTGCTCATTTGGTATATGTTCTCTGAGCTGTTTGACTTCCACAAACAGGACACAGCCACATTATTAAACTGAGTATCTATAAGGTATTTCCTATTCCAACTTTAACTTTGACATACTGATAAATAATACCTTGCAAGCAGATTGCTTGTATGGTTAGAATATGCCCACTGGCTACAGGAATTTGCAGTGTAAGGCAGAATTTAAATCAGAAATCTTACCTCTAAAATTTCAACACGCTTCCAGTACCTCAGAGATATGAAGTACCTGAAGTTTAAGAAAATAGCTGCAGGGGTATTTTTGGAATGACAGTACTATTACTACTAATTCTACCACTGCTACTTCTACTACCACTAGAATTTTCTGTTCCTTGACCTCTAAACTGTGCATGTTCTCTGTCAATCTGAGTTTTTACTGAAGGAAAAGGACCATATAAGTAATTAAGCTTATTAATCAGAATGTAGAATATGGCATAAACAGAAGATATAATTGTGTCTGGACATGTTTAGAATTCTAATTCACTACAAAGAGGCTGTAACATTACTGTAAACCTCTTTTTATTTTGTACCTCAAGTCACCTTTGCAAATGGCAGAGTTCCTGTCAACCATACATACATTTTTTTTTGTCACGGTCTTTTGAATAAATGAGTCATCACTGAACAGAATGTTTGATTGCTTCCTTCTCTTTATTTTAAGCTCTGAAAACTCCCCAGACTCACAAAACTAACCAGCTTAAAATAATTAATAATGAAGCCACGTGCATTTGCTCCAAATCCACAATTGCTTGGTTTTCTTCCTAGAAAATCAGAAAATAATTAGAAGACTACACAAATGGCTGGATGTTTATATGAAATCCACATAAAATCTCAGCAAACTCACAGTAACAAAATAATGACTTGCTGTCATGTACAAGGAAAAAAATTCACATGGAAGACTGCTTTGCAGGGCCTCTAAAATAAATTATTATTTTTGGCTAATATATGTGTAATCATTCTCTTCAGAATTGTCACAGCTTGAGCTAAAATAATCACTAGATAAGGAAAAAACTCATTTATTCTGATAAATGCAGGTTACAACAACTTGAATCCTGGGGTTTTGATGTGACTCAGAATAAAACATCTGCAATAAACAAATACATTAGGGATGGTAAAAACTAGTAGAAGTACACTTTTTTCAGCTGTGAATCAATTTAGCTTGTATGAAGCTTGTATGTACTGAGTTTCCTGAAAATAGCGCAATCTCCTCTTGTGGAAGCTTAATTCAGGGTGTAGAAATATTAAGAACTTCTGGTGGGGCTGAGAAACTTAGCTATGCAAACTAATAAGCAAAAACTCACTGGACTTGTGGCAAAGAGTTATTATTTACGGGTGACTTAGCAACTCAGAGCAGAATGGACAGAACAGTCAGAGAAGGGTGGATAGCATGGTGAGAAGTGAAATACAATAGCGAAATATGTGTTCCAGGTGGGCAAGTAGAAGTGGACTATACTGTATTCACAGGGCTGCATTAAATTGTGTGTGTGTGTTAGTAGATACAATAGCCTCTTTTCAGAATTATGGCTATGTCTATAATGTCTCACATTCACTGTGAGAAAGAGCAGTCTCACTGAAAATTTAAGGCTAATAACCTCTTAAAATCTGATGTTGAAAGTCAGTATTTAAATTTGATGGCCCTAATTTTCCCTTTATTTACACCATTTTTATGATTATCTAACTCCGCTCACTTCAATAAAGCTGTTGTGTCTGATTTACAGGGTCTTTGTGAGAAATGCTGTCAAAGAGTCTTGTATAATCTATTCATAAAAATTCCCACTATCAAACAACTTTTCTGACAACACAGTCTTTAAGTTAAATGCCTGACTGCCCAAAAGTGCATCATTAAAGCCAAATTCTGTCCTTAGGTGTACTCCAAAGAAACATGACTTTGGTCTGTAATACACAACATAAAACATTGAAGAGGACCATGATTCATCCATCTGTATGCCTTTAAATCAATCACACAATTTAAACAGTGATTTAACTGGATTTACAAACCAAACAAATGAAAGTTTTATTTTATTTTGCAAAACCATCCCAGTATATAATCAACGTCATCAAGTTTCTCCAAGTGATGTCCTTATCAGCTGGGAAACTTGTTTAATCTTTAAGGCTGGCATGAATTTACAGAAGATGAGTATGAACATCCCAGAAAATCTCAGTACGAGTTTCCATTATGAAAAGAAAAGGTATGGAACAAGGATATTTATTAACAAATATAATTTTGATAATGTGTGCCATCTCCATACTAAAAGTTGTGTCTCTGTACTCTTCTGTGGCAAATATAATTCTAAGGCTGCTTCTGGAAGGACAGATTAATATATCTGTGAAATATGAAATGAAATTTAATGATGTTACAAAACAGCAGGCAGGCAGAACAACACATGCACTAGAGCAAAGGCCTTTAGCAATGAACAACTCCCCTCAATCAAACAGTGGTGGTCCAGAAACACTCGAGAGATTTCTGACAGGTCATGTAATGAGCCTCATTCACTTGCCATGAAAAAGAAGACACTACAGCTGGGGTTTACCATGGAAAATTACATTCGTGTCCCAGTCTACCTTTCTGAATCCCACTGGTTTAGCTGTACCAGGAACTGTACCATTAGCCTGGGACACCACTGGACCAAAATTTGTTGTTGATAGTTTGCAAATTACACTGGAAGTCTGTGGCTGGCTTGCAGGATCAGAGAGTGAGAGAGGGACAGCAGCACTAACCTGAAAATGCCTGGTGTAAAACTGTGGAGCAGCACAGAGTAGCAGTCAGTTGCGTGGTTCTTCTGAGTGATGCACCAGTCTAGACAAGGTTGCCCTCTGCCAAGCCCTACTTTCTGACTGTGGACTGGGAGGAAGAACATGCAAAGCTTCCTTCACTTCAATGGAGATGTCTTTTCCAGAATCATCCTTACTATTGCCTCTATTATTCTTCCTGGTTTAAAGATGCATAGTAAATGTATTTTCTGTGGTTGTTTTTTTTGGTTTTGATTTATCACCCAAGTGTTTACATGCATTAGGAAAACTTAGTAGCTAACTGAAGACTATATGCTTGCATTGATGACCAGCCTTTTGCAGTAAGTGAGCATTTATTAGCCTGAAAGTGTGACACAGTCCTAGAGCGTGTTAGGCTTCATCAGGAATGAAAAGCACTTGTGTTGTACATTAACATAAAAATGTCCATTTAAGCTGATAAACATACATTAAGAATTGACATATCTTGCTCTAGTGCTATGTTGTCAGTATTCAAAACAAGTATACACATATAAAAATAAACTCCTTACCTGACGCAGTAGGTTTTCTAGAACAACACCAGGTGAGAGTTTATCACAAGGTGTGACAATTTTTATATTGCATATTACCTTTCAAGGCTTATTGCCTTGTTCTTCGTATGGATTATGTAGAGATCTGATGCATGGCTAAGATCCCACAGCAGAAAGAGTAATATTAAGTAAAAATTTTGAGTTAAGAGTGTGAGTACAAGAAGGTGATGATTTGCCAGATACCTTTGATACGTTCTTGGGCGGCAGGGGGAGTTTGATTTGGTGGTTTATTTGGAGGGGTTTAGTTTTTACAGTTTTTTGCTTGATGCTGGGTTGGTTTTATTTTGGGGGTTTTCGTTTGTTTGGTTGGTTTTTTGTTTATTTTGTGGTTTGGTTTGGTTTTTTGGTTTGGTTGTTGTTGTTGTTGTTATTTTTTAATTTTTTAATATTAAATGCTGTTTCCTTGAGTGTAAGAACAAACAAATTACCAAAGAAAGTGTCTTATCTCATGACACTCAAACCTAAAGCTCTTATTTTGACTTCAGCATTTTCTCAGAGCCAGGTCCTCTGTGCTTCTGTTGCTGAGCTTGATACTCCTTTGGAAATGTCTCTCTCCAGATCTGTAGTTTTAGACTATATTTCTTGCTCTACTGGTTCTTCCAATTTATGTTTCAGGACTTTGGGAACATTGGTTTCATGTATTTGCTCACTCAAACTGGATTTACCTTCCTTGAACATGTTCACTCTCCCCTTAAATATCTCAAAATAGAAAATTTTAACATCCTGTAGCATCTTAAAATGCAAGAGATCTGGACGAGTAAACTTCTAGAAAGTATTTGTCAGTATTGAAAAGCAAGCTGTGGGAGCTGCTTGTCACAAACACAATTTTTCAAAGTTCTAATGGCTTGGGACACTTACTTTTGAAATCCTGAAAAGGTGCTGAAATTCTCTAAAGAAGTGTCATGGAAGATCTTTGCGCCAATTTTTCCCTGATCTTTTCCTTGACACACCTTCTTCACCCTCAGTGTCTATGCTTGTTTTCACAGAACCAAGAGATTCTTACTATACTCTGTGAGGCCTGAATGATGATGCACAGTTGTTTCTTCAAGTCACAAATGACGTCTCTCAGTCTTGTAGGAAAGTTGAGCTTTGAAAGAGGACACGGTTTTATGAAATTCCTTCCCTCCTCTATTCCTATTTTATTTAAAGGCTTTTTCCTATCTATTTAGGCTGTAAACTTCTCACAACAATGATTTTTTTTCCTCCTATACATAATACGAAAATGTGCTTCAGTCTCAGCTAAGACTTCAAAATGTTACCTTGAGACACTTCAGCCAATGACTTTGAAGAATTTTGTTCCCTTAATCAGAGAGAACAGAAAAGAAAAAAATTCAGCAACCAAGCTCTCAGTACTCTAGTATACCTGAATTATAGTGTTCCATACCTATAAAGGCATCTGTTGAATTTCTTGCATCTGAAATGCAATCTCTTGTTAATGATACTTAAGCAATATTAATGCATGGACAGGGCAAATGGAATTTTAAAAAAAGAATATTATTATGAAAGGGTCACTCTATACTATCCTCTCTAGGGAAGCACACACATAAACTTGTCAGAGTGAGAAAGTACTGTGTTCACAGGGTAAAGAATGTTCATATGGGTTCTAAATTGTTTTCATGCTTTGTTTTGGTTTTTTGTGTGCTCTGTGTAGAATGAATCTACAGGACACTGTAAAGAGGAAAGAAGAGTCTAAGCAATGATGAAGAGCTTATTTCACAGTGCTAAAGCTACTGAACCAGTTGAAGAATGAACACTCGAGCTGATTCAGAGGGTTGCATGGAGGAGCATGAACTATTCTTTCTGGATTAGTGTGGAAAAATCATCCCCTTATGCTCTTTGGGCACCATACAAAACTTCCTGCAGGGAGTAAGAAAGTAAAGATTTGGATGTTGGCTGACAAATATGGGTAGATGAAACTCAAATATTTAGCATCTGGAATGGCAGGATTCACCACTCTGTCAGCACAATTAGTTGCACAGACCTCTATGTCTGAGATTTTTTTTTTGTTAATGATAGGTTTTTAACATATATGCCAGGATTGATATAACAGCAATAGCCACAACTTTCTCACCTCTTCTAGGGTCCTAAAAATGGGAGAGAACCCATTTGGAAAGTTTCTTTCTGAATCTAATTTCACAAAGTCGGAGGGAGGAGAGTTTGCAGTCAATCAAAGCCTTCTTTTTCATTACCTAGGAAGTAGGTAAAGGAGTTTCCTGTAACTGGGTTTGAAGGGGCAACAGTGCCAGGGAAATACAATACTTGGAGAGATCAGGCTTTTTTTGAGGAACAGAAATCAAAGACCGATCAGGCACCAGGTCCTGGTGAATGGTTAAAAAGAGAAAGTAAGGTGCTCATCCTTAAAAAGGCTTAATGCTCTTTGTCACGTTTACTTATAATCTCAAAAATTAGACATGTTTAATAAACTACAGTTCGTATTCAAAATGAAAAGACAGATATGTCCTAAATCAAAAAAGGAGAGTTATATTTTGACACTTCCTGCACAGCTTTCCTGACTTAATTGTTGACAATAGCAGACTGATTTTTTAATTGATCATTTTTCCTCATTTTATAGCAATAAATTTCTAATGATGTTTCACTGTCCTAAAAAGATTCTCTCCTTCTACCCAACTTCTCAGCTCTTTTAAGTGCAACTGAAAAGCTGTGTGATGTTCTCATCTGCAATTTTCAATTTCACTAATCAAGTCCTTTTATTTCATACATATTTCAAGAGAGGTATTTTAGGAAGGCATTTGTTTCCCCTATTCTTTCCCACTTTTTATCAAGCTGTTCAGAATGTTTTTCATCATCCCTCTTCACTTTTGTTTCCATATTAACAGATGAACCTTTGTTAAGGTGAAGGTTTGTATTGGAGAGAGAGTTGGAATGACCACACAAGCTTCCCTGTTATGATGGCTTTGGCTGAGGTAGACTTAATTTTCTTCATAGTAATGGAACTATGTTTTGGATTTGTGCTGGGAACAGTGTTGGTAGCACTGGACTGTGTTTGTCATTGCTGAGCAGTTCTTACACAGAGCCAAAGCCCTTTCTGGTCCTCACCTGATCCCCCACAGTGAGGGGGCTGAGGGTGCACAACATGTTGAGAGGGGACGCAGCTGGGACAGCTGACCTCAGCTGATCCAAGGGACACTCCATACTGCATAGCATCATGCTCAGTTGTCATGGGTTGACACTGGCCAAATGCAAGGCACCCACGAAAGTCATTCAGTCACCTTC
>VZRS01012065.1:51273-164729 GCA_013398055.1 Ifrita kowaldi | reverse complement strand
GGGGGTTGGACTGCATGATCTCCGGGGATCAACCCTAGTAACTGAGTGATTCTCTCTTCTCACCACTTTACCCTGCATAATAACTAGCCTACAGAAACGTGGACAGCTGATATGTCTTTTTAACATGCTCCTACAAAAATGTAATGTAGAAAGCATGCAAGTAGTTTTGGTTGTGTAGAATGCAAGGTACTGCTGCATGGGCAAAGCTATATTCTGGCTTTTACAGGCTGTCAGAGAGGATGTGGAAAATCTCTTAAGGATTTTATTGGGTCTGATCAAAGACCTGTTAAACCAGTATTCCAGAGACTTTTAGTGGAAATATAAAGGCTTTTATGAGTGGAACACCTGTAGAATTGTAGGTGTGTGAAGCCAGCAAAAGAAACAGCAGGACAAGGATTGAAAGAATGTTGCACATTAATGTGAAAAACCACAGTTCTCTGTGAAGCTGTCGTTGGCAGTAAAATTAGGATGGTGTGCTTGGCAAGGCCTGCACTCTGATAAGCTGCAGCGCGAATGATTCGTCAAGAGCAGACCCAGCTCCTGTAGTGCACAAGGAGGGTTACAGGATTGTGTCCCGTGTCTTAAGTGCCATTTGTTTTCCTGTTACTCCAGCATGAATCAGTCATGGAGAGAGAGATGGTGAGGAGCAGTCTGCTGTTTATTGAGGCTGCAGTAAGTAGAATTCTGGAGCAAAGGACCACCTCATCAACAACAGTTGACTCCTGAAGGGTGTAAAAGATTTGTCCAAAACCTAGTTCACCATTGTCAAACAGGAATAATGTCAGAGGTGTGGTGAGGCCTTGATAGCTGGCAACCTTCATCCCCAGTATTGTACCCAAGTGGTTTTTCTCCAGATGCTTGTTGGGTACCCTGGGGTATGAGAATGTGAGTGGATGGAATTTGGGAAAGAGTGAGTAGCAAAATAAATGTAGAGATTTGGTGAATAACCATAACTTTCTCTAGCAGTGCATTGAGTTTTGTCATGCTCATTTTCCCTGCAGATTGTGACAGTGCCCATTAGCAGACCTGTAGGGGAAACAAGAAAAAGCTGTGTGTGTTCTGACATATTCCAGAATATCTCCTCCAAGATGAAAAACCCTGACCTCTGGTCATTCCTCAGGTGGAAGTGATTCCATGCTGGTATTTATCCTTGAGAATCATCTTTTTGTAACTTTTTCAGTTCTGTTTGACCACACCTGTGGCTGGGATTACTTGAAGTGTGCTCAGTAGGATATGGAGATTAAAGCTGTGAATTATTATGGCAGGACTGGTTTGGTACTGCAGATGTAGAACTGGAAATGCCTGTCACTGAATCTAAGACCTAGTATCTCAAATTACTGCATAATCTACAACATTCTGTTTTCCATTGAAAGTCCACACTAGCAAGGCTGGCTGTGCAAAGATTAAAGGTTTGCCTAACCCAGGGGCATCCAAGGGGATGTCTGCAGAAGAGTTTGGGAGCAGAGTCACTCGATGTAGCTGTAGGAGATACTGGGTGCTACTTTGGGGATTTGGGGGATTAATTTTTTTCCCCCTTTTTGTTTTTCTGTTGGAGTGAGTAGCTGGAAACATTTTCTATCTACATACTCTCTTTTTATCTGTAAATGAATTGTCATCAAGCCTTTAAAGCTTCTTAGCTAACTCGAATGTTACATTGTATTCACAACATCATTTTTAAGTGAAACTGCATAGGCAAATATAAATAATGGATTACTAGAAGTCAAACTAGGGTTTTAAAATGAATATCTGGACCACAACTCTGAATTTCTCTACATTTTGCTGAGCTACTTTTTCACTTGAACCAGAGGAAGGAAAGTAGCTTGCTTTGCAGTGCCTGATGATGTTTAAAGCATAACAATGAGATGAAGATTATCATGAGTCCACTTTCATGCTCTTCTTAGCCCAGGTAGAACTCACTGAGCCTGAGTGTGATTAATGTTTATTCACTGATTGCTGTTTGAAGAGTCTACAGATGAAGGAGTGGATTTTGGTGAGAATAAGTTAGCAGTGGAAGGTGGCATGAAATAAGAGGGAAATGAAAGGGATCTGACTGCAGTGTAATCTGTTCATTTTGTGTTTTCTTGAAATCACATTATCACCGCTTTTAGCTGATACTGGATTGCTAGAAAGTGTGTTATTTGGTAAATAAACTTTCCACAGCCGGGAGCAATCCTGATGCTGCTCTGGTAAAGCTGGGTAATACTTATGGGAGGAGGCACTGGATGCTGATGGAAAAACTCAAGGATTTAGAAGATCTTTTGATAAGATCCTTCTAAGTGGAGCAACACACTTCCCTCAGCAGAGGGTGTGGTGGCTCTAGCTGCAGTCCCTTTCTGGGGTGCCCAGCAGCTGCAGGATCTGCTCTTTGAAGCAGGAGGAATGTGGTCTTGCTCATCCCTTATCTGAGCAACAGTCAGAGGAAAACTCATGTTCCTTATCTTAGCTCACAAGTCCTGCCTGTCTTTTGCTGTGCTTAGTCCTGTAAGAGCCAGAGGTGTTTGGATTCTTTGTGTTTCTCTTTCTTTTGGGAAGAGGCTTGATAATGTTCCTGGTATGGGTTTCCTATCTCAGCTGTTCCTTCATTTTTGAAACTGGATGAACTGGCTGATGTTTGATTGGCAGTGGCTTAGTTTAGGCAAATACAAGTAAACTTGATTAATGGGCATGTTGACAAATGTCTGTCTTCAGATGATTCAAAATGCATGATGGTATTTTTCCTAAGTAGCTCTTTAAGGTTTTTGCAGCAATGTGTACTGCTGACCTTACCTCTGAGTTGCCTGGTGGTGTCTCTGCTGTGCTGGTAATTTTTTAAGGGTTTGAGTTTGTGTTTTGGCTTTCACCCTCAGTTTACAGTTCTGTTGTTACTGTTTTGTAAATAGTGAAACTTACAGACAAGGCACTTAAATGTTGATTAAAATTGTTGAAAAGGTAGCAATTTGATAAGCCAGATATCCTGATAAACCCACATGATATTTGTCTACCGCAGGCAACTCACTTCTTACTGCATTTTCCTTCTGCATTTTTATATTTAAGTTTTGCGTTATAAACTGAACAAAGGAAAAAACCCAGGTTTAAAGTTCTTTTTTTCTCTATGGAATTGCTTAACGAAATCTTTTAGAAGGACACCAGATGCTTTACGTGTTACCTTCATTAATGGATTAAAGCTGCTTGCCTAGTAAAATAGGAAACCTTGTCTTTAGGAAGGAGGTGATGATTTTTGATACAGGTAGAGAAATGGTTTTTGAGCTGTGTTGTTAGCTCAGTTACCCAAGTTCAAAGAAAATATAAGAATAAAATAACTAGTTAAGAATAAATGCACATTTTTTCTTCACTGCAAACTAAGTAGCCTAAAAATGTTTAAAATATAAGTGGTGAAGTTTGTCAAGTGTCCTTTTAGGTAGAAATGGGCTATCATTGTGTGAGCTTTGCAGCTAGTCTGCTGTATGTGTCACCATGTGATGAGCTGCTCTGTTGGGACTTTTTAATGAGAGAATAGCAGGGTACGACCATCAGGGGCGTGTCAGGGACTGGTTACCCGGGCAGAAAGTTGGCCTTGCTCAGAAGGAGGGATCTGCAGCCCCTGGCTCGGCCAGGCTGCTGGGCCCAGCCGGGCAGGGATGCTGCGCCGGCGGCTGGGTGAACATCCCCGCCCGGCACAGCAGAGGGCACCGCTTGTTTCCAGATGTCTCAGGAAAAGCAGCACTTTTGAGGAAGTTCCTCTTTAATTCCTTGAATACCGTGTTTGAAGGGAAAGCATTTATTAAGAAGAAACGCAACTGATTTTGTCTGAAGTTCAGATAGAAGGGATTGGATTGCTATCAGTACATTATAATAACTAATCTGAAAGAGAGAGATTAGAAATTATTCTTCCAGACACATACATATTTTAAAATTAACTTAGCCACAGATTCTTTGCTGAAAGGATTTGTAAGTTTGAGGAGGGCATCTGTGTATTTAAATGTCTTGTCACTATTTAAAAAATAAAATACCAGTATTCATTAAGAAAGAAAAAATTATTTAAATAGGTCATATAAAGAGCTGTTTTATCTGTTTATGTTTTAGGGAAGAAATTAAAAACTGAAACACAAAAGTGACAATTTTAAAGGAATGTATTACATTTCTGTCAGCTATACGGGTGTTTTTATAAAGAATGTGTAGTTGTCTTGCTTATGCAGTGTCTGGGCATCCTCAGGTTAAAATAATATGTGACACTGGATGTTTTGAAATCATATAGTAAAAAACATTCAGAATTATTTTCATCTACCATTGATGGGAAATATTTCTCTCAATTTCTCTTCTCACCTAAGTTAGCATTTAGAAGCTGATTTTCCTGAAGTTGCAGTCATTTGAGAGCAAAAATGCTGATTAATATTTAGTGCAATTTTCACTTGTAATTTTCATAGTGTAATATTTCTTATGACACCTGTAATCTTTGTATGGCTGGAATGCTTTGCTAGTGCTAATAAATAACTAATAAATTACATTCTTGGTTTGATTACAAATATAACGACAGTTTATGAAACCTATATGCCAAGCACATAGGTTACTCTTTGAGGTGGATTATCTTTTGAACAGCATTCAGGTGCTGGAAACTGCTGACTGACTTAGAGAGGGACTTGCCAGTTGTGGGGTTTGTGGGATTTGGAATGAGTAGTCTTTACCTGGAAGTGTCTGTTGGTTGCTTTGCCAGATTGTAATTCTGCATTTGAGAAACTTGAGTTGTGTTTGCTGGTGCTATGCTGTGAACATGTCCTGGTGCTTTCAGGTTCATGCTAAATAAGGACTGTGTCTCAGCCTTCTCAGCATCCTCTCAGCTGGATCTGCTCGAAATGCTGGTTTGTTTTAAAGTAGGAATGAACCTGTTAGTCCCTTTGACCTCTGTGAAGGAGCAGTTCTGCCTTGTGAATGCTCTGGCTGAGGCACCAAAACCTGTCTGTTGTGACTTGGATTTGTGCCAGCTGTAGGCACAGCTGGGTCTGTCAGACAACCTGACCTGCTTTGCATGTGACAGAAGTGCTTGCATGACAGGATTTAGTAAAACTCACATGGTGTTGGAGCAACACTCTCTGAAATGGAGTAGACAGGACTCCGGATGTTGGACAGCAGAGGAATGATGCATGCTGCCCCTTTGGAGGACTTAATTATAGTACAGTAACACTGTCACTGCTGCCTATCACAAAGGTGTACTCAGGGACACAAATTCATGTGGGAAGGCCCTGGGCCCTCTGTCCTTGGTTGACTTGAGGAAGATGAAGATCACATCTCTAGGGCGGTTGTCTCCTGGAACTCCTTCAGATAGCTCCGGGTTGGCAAGTGGTTGCTTTGGCATTGCTGGTGGTCTATGAGTGGCAGGTATATGCCTTTGATTACTGGCTGTCAGAGTGAAATCCCCAAAATTAAAGTGTCTTGGGATTGCCAGTATTATGGAGAAAAGGAAGTGCATGTCAGCTGCCTAGGCTTGACTGAGATATCTGGAAGAAGGTGCATGTAACCATAATGTAACAGTTAAATAGGAATTGAAATCCTTTCTAGTGGTTGCTGTTATCAACAGGATAATTACATCCATTGTTGCTGTGGGAGATCCCAGTTATTCTCCTATTATGACTATTGAAACAGCATTCTGTCCCCTAGGAACCTGGAAAAAAAAGTGCCTGGAAGAGCAGGGTAGTGATAAATAGAGAAAATGTCAGCCTGAAGCTGTGACAGTGCTGTTGTGTGGGATTGCTGGTGTCCCATCCCAGCATGGCCACCTAAAGTGCAGGGGCACACATGTAATTGTTCAGAGAAGCAATGCAGAGTTTTGTCTAAGCAGTCAAGCTGCACAGGCAGATACTGGGCTCAGAACACCACGGGCTGTTCATAGGACTGTGTGTGCCCATCTGGTTAGATTTTCTTTTTGACGTAATCCATGCCGTAGATTCACCTACTTTCTGTGATTTAGATGCTAATGTTCTATTTGTGTGCTAGAAAGTTATCCTTGAAAGGAACTTCATGTTTTAAATTCTGTATAGAAGTTACTTAATTTCAAGAAAAAGAAGCAGCTTTATTATGACCAAATTCTGTGCTATTTTGTGTTGTGAAATAAAGTCTTAGCTCAGCGTTGTTCAGTAAATGATCCACCTGCCTAGTCAACAGCGTATTTTCAAAGCTGCATTTGAAATTCTTTATGAAAATCTTGTTTTGCAGTTTCTTTGCTGTGTATCCAGTCAAAATGTGAAGGTAAATGAAAAACCTTCCTTTTACTACAAACACAAAGAAGCTGGTATTGAGTCAACCAGTGCAGCAGATTGTACATTCATAAGACTTGTTGGGTAAGCCTTGGTGGTTTGGGTAGCATTACAGTGTGTTAGCAATATGACTTTCTGGTTTTAAATGGGCAGCTGATTGATGAAAAGGTTTCAAAAAAGGGTCCAGAAGCAACAGATGGTTAATTTTCATGATACAGCTGTGCTGACCTTCTCCTCCCCAGATGTACTCTAATGTTTTGTGCTATTCCTCCTAAGCACATGCTCAGTTACATAAAGTCACAGGAAAAAAAAGTATGCTTTAAAATTTTAGTCATGTGTGTCACTGTGTGTAATGCCAAAGCACCCAGACTCAAACACAATAGTGTAAACCTTTGACTCCTCTGATAATGGGCAGGGATAGCCATAGCTGCCTAGAAAAATCACCTTAATTTGCATTTACTCTGATAGTACAGTATTTGTTGCAGGACATATGAAATTAGTCTGTTAATTGAAAAAATGGACATTTATTTTGTGAACAGTACTGCTACACTTGAGTTAGCAGCATGTAGTAAGGCATTGGTAACTTAAATATGTTTACAAAGTATTTTAAATAATTATGCTTTTTCAAGAGTTGAGGAACAGTTTGTATACTGCATCTTGATGATAAGGTTAAGAAATACCCATCTTCAAAGAGAAAAAAGCTGCAAATAGCTTTTTCAATGGAGATTTCTAGACAACAAAGAAGTTTTGATACTAAAAGTACAGTTCAGGAAAACCTGTTGAATATTAGGGATAGCATACAAATCCTATTCCTGTGATCTTTTTTCTCTTTTGAGATCTACATGATCCTACTTGTAAAGTGTAATTATGAGAGACAAAGATAGTTTTCACCATGGTGTTTTACTGCTTTAGTACTGCATGTATTTGGTTAATTATTATTTGCATCTCTTTTAAAAATGTGCTTAGTTCACAATATTACATTGTTCGTTATTATGAGGGCAATATATATACAAATACATACATTCAAGCATATCATGTGTTCTCTGCACAGCTGAGATATTTTTAATTAGAAGTTGTTCTGTATGCAAGAATTAAACTAGGTTTGGAATATGCTATATTCATCAGTCAGCGTTGCAGTGAGTACCAAAATATGGAGCTTGATGGAAGGTTGTTAATGAACATAAATTTATATCAAATAGTGTGTGATGAAACTTCAGTTTGTTTTTAAAATTGAAGTGCAATCCTTTCCTAATCTGCAATCAAAATATAATTTTAAACACTTTTTAAAAAAGTATAATTTCACTATGGGAAGTTGGCTTAACATTTCTGTCTGGAGCCAAGCAAAATCTTCCAATGCTCTTTGCCAAGTACGACACCCTTTATAACTTCCTATAACTGTGTTTGCTTCCCTTTGGACAATGCCACTAAATATGAATAACCCTGTTCTTGGTAAAGCTGAAGTTTAGTCCTCTCCATATTTCTTCTTTTTAGGATGAGAAAGGTTGGCAAACAGGAACTGTAATTTGGACAAGGTGGAAGATGAAGATACTCTTCAGTGAAAATAATTTATTTCTGCATTACATGAATTTCAAAATACCCCTGTAGATATTTTTGTGCAGTAGCCTCTTTCTTAATTAGTTACAGTTCTTTCTATGTGAAAGTTAGTAAAGCAGTACAGTTCTTGTATTTCTTCTTCAGGAGTTGTGTGCCAGAAGGTTTTATGGCTTGCATGGTATTTGTATTGTTGAAAGTATAACACATGCTTCTGTAACTGAAGCTTAGACTATTGATTTTTAGGCTGGAGATGATCACAGGGGCCATCTAGACTGACTTTGACTGACATAAGGCACTGAATTTCAGCCAGAGACTTTTGCATTTACTTGAGCAAATGTATTTCAGATAAATTTGTGGACTTAAAAATTGGTAAATACCCTTTGCTCTCTTGTGAGACCCCTGTTATGGGGTCTGCACTATGTGAAAGATGGAGCAAGTCCAGAGGAGGCCACAGAAATGATCGCAGGGCTGGAGCACCTCTCCTGTGNAGTTCTTGTATTTCTTCTTCAGGAGTTGTGTGCCAGAAGGTTTTATGGCTTGCATGGTATTTGTATTGTTGAAAGTATAACACATGCTTCTGTAACTGAAGCTTAGACTATTGATTTTTAGGCTGGAGATGATCACAGGGGCCATCTAGACTGACTTTGACTGACATAAGGCACTGAATTTCAGCCAGAGACTTTTGCATTTACTTTAGCAAATGTATTTCAGATAAATTTGTGGACTTAAAAATTGGTAAATACCCTTTGCTCTCTTGTGAGACCCCTGTTATGGGGTCTGCACTATGTGAAAGATGGAGCAAGTCCAGAGGAGGCCACAAAAATGATCGCAGGGCTGGAGCACCTCTCCTGTGAAGAAGACAGGCTGAGAGGATTGGGGTTGTTCAGCCTGGAGAAGAGAAGGCTCTGGGAAGACCTTACTGTGTATTTTCAACAAAAAGTAAAAGATCTCTCTCAATCCTCATTAGTAGGGCCTGTAGTGATGGGACAAGGGGCAATGGTTTTAAGCTGGAAGAGGGTGGATCTAAGCTGGGCAAAAGAAAGAGTGGTGAGGGTGTTGAGGCACTGGAATAGGAAGCTGTGGATGCCCCATCCGTGGAAGTGTTCAAGGCCAGGTTGGATGAAGCTCTGAGCTGGTCCAGTGGCAGGTGTTGGCAGGTGCTGTTAGGACTAAGTGACCTTTAAGGTCCCTTCCAGCCCAAACCATTCTGAGAGAAAAGTGTCAACTGTAATATGTGTGTGTAAGAAAGTAACATAAAAGTTTCTTTCCAGTGTTACTTTTGGTGTTTTCAGCTTTATGAGGGCAGGATATTCAGTTAATGTAACTGTCTAAATTTCCTAGAGGCTTTTTATTAGTGTTATTGTTGTTTATTTAGGACTAAATTGGTAACTAAAGTAGGATATTCTTCATATTCCAGTGCTCATAGCTTAGCTGATTTCAAATGGAGTGGCAAGAGCAGCTCTAAGTTCACCGGTTTACAACTAAGATTTAAAATACTGTCAGATTGTTTTGTCCAAGCTGCAAAGAAGGCTTATGGAGTAGATCATGCTGTCTCAGATGCTCCACAGGAGAGAGGGTGCTCTTCTCCAGAGGGTTCAGTTCAGCATGCTCACGGGTGTGCTGGGGCTTGGAGAATTCCAGCACACTGTATGCAGCAGGCACTATGAGATTTTACGTTCAAGTTAGCAGTGAGAGTGGAGTTCTGTGCCTGTGCTCCTTAAAGCCTGACCCTGAAGTATTAACAAAAACAAGGACTCAGGGCTTTCATGAAGAGGTTTGTACAAAATCCTATTAGGCTTTGACAATAAAATCCAAAATCCACCAAAAATCTTAATATTTGGAGTAAAGTTGGAATGATGTTTTGCCAAAACACTTGGTTACTGCTTCTCATCAAGGGATGGTTAAATGCTTCATTTCAGCTTCTTACTTCCAACCTTTTTGGCTGAAGAGTTTTGTTTGGTTTGCTTTTTAAAATAAAACCATATTTCCTTACTGTGCTGAGGAGAATGTATGGATGTTCCTCTTTTGATTGAAACAGCAGAAGTTTGCTTTGCTTTCTGGTGGTTCTTTAGGGGTGCTTGTAGTTTTAAAATTGTGACGAGAAATAGCTCTGGACAATTAAAACCTGAAGTATGCAAAGTTTTTGAAAGTCAATAAAAATTTAACAAAGAATGAAAATATATCAGTCAATTTCCCTCTTACAGGCAGAACACAGCTATTTCCCTTGCTTTTTCCAGTCATAAAATCTGAAAGTTTTTTTCCCTCCAAATGTTAAAGTTTTGGAGGGAAGTCTTCTAGTGCTCACTGTTCTTCTTGAATATCACTATGTAGTTCCACATTGTACTAAAAAGTGGTTCTGTTTTCTTCTCCCCTCTCCTACTTTTATCAAAACTTACCTTTAAAAAGTTGGGTACAGATACTATCTATGTTTATTCCAAAACTACGTAATTTGGAGTTTGCTACCATTGACCGTGCAATTCAAATCATTACTCAGACTGGGAGGAAATGAAGGAATATGGTGTATGCTGGAACTCTTAGTCACACTGGTATTTCTTCTACTGGCCTGTAGATATTAAATAATTAATATTAGACGAGAATCCTTCTAACTAAAATAATTCCCTTATAGAATTCAGAATATCCTAGCTGGTGTGCAAGTGCTGTCTTCATGGAAATTTGGCCTTGTAACAGTTGTCGTATAGGAAGTAATTCATATGAAGCTTTTTATAAATATCCTATATATTTATCTATGTATATCTGTGTGTCTTGTAAATATCTAGCAGGGAAGCTTCCAGATTTCTCCTTGACTGCTTTCAAAGCTCTTCTTTGTGACTTTGCAGTCATTAATCTTAGATTTTTCCCTAAATTACTGCTTTGAATCGCAAATCCTCGTTTTTATGCTTTCTGTTTGGACTATTTCCCTTCAGTAGTTTTATTAAATAACTCCAATCTTGCTTTTGTTTAAGCTTTGTTCAGTATTTAATCTTCAAAACCTTTTGTCAACAAGAAGTTTAAATCAGTTCTTCACTTTAATCTTTTTGTATAGAATAAAGTGGAAAAGTCTCTTGTTTAAAGGAAACTGAAGAGGTCTTCCTTGTCTTTGTGGTTGCCCACTTTGGGTTGTAAATTGAATCTGTGGGGAAACAGCATAAACTTCAGTTGTTTGATATATTTTTTTTATGGAACAAAACCTCAGGCCACTCATTGGGGAGGAAAAAGAGCTGTATTCTGGGGATGATAAATGCAAAACAGACAGTGGACTTTAAAAGAACAGACTCTGTGTTCATGCTGTCTTTGGTTATAATTGTGCCTGTGCTGTATGTGGGGTGATGTGCTATTATTGATGAGCTTTAGTAGGTGAATTTTGTGGCTGTTGTATTTAGTTCGTGTATGCTAGCTAAATCCTGTGTCCTTGTTTATCCTTATGCAGCTCTGCCTAATGCAATCTTCCTATTTTCTACTCTGTTCATAGTTTTACCTGTCTCTTTTATCCAGAAACATTTGGAATTTTTAAATAATAGTATTTTAAAATTTGCCTTGGTACGTATTGCTGAATTAAACATTGAGCTTCAAGAAAATTCTAAAATAGCCTTATACATTTTTGAATCACTGGTGTCATGCTGATGTCTGTTGTATGTGTTGTCTATGTATGAAGGGCATATATTAATGAGCAGTTTGAAGATTGTCTTCCTTAATACTGCACAAGATGAATGTCATTGGCAAATAAGAGGGTTACAAATAATTTGGTACTTTTTCCAATGGTTGTCAAATACTAGAATAGAAATGGAGAAGAGATGGTTCCTGTCTTTGCATTACTGTTCATATTCAAGTCCAAATGATGCTCCTGAGTTATATTTCATCTCAGACTTCTGATTTCATAGAATCATGGGATGACCTGAGTTGGAAGGAACCTTAAGGATCATCTAGTTCCAACCCTCCTGCCATGGGCAGGGACACATTCCACTAGACCAGGATGTTCAGAGCCCCATCCTACCTGGCCTTAAGCACTTCCAGGGATGGGGCATCCACAGCTTCTCTGGGCAACCTGTTATTCCATGTACTACAGAATACAAGCAAGTCATGTACTGCATATTGCAAGTACAAGTATTTATCAGATTTTGTTCCTCTTTATTGTTTACTCTTTATTGTTATATCTGTTGATAATAAGCAAGTAGGTGAACCCCTGGCCTGCAGAGCTATAGCTTGTGTTGTTTGAAAAAATAATGGTAGGCACAAGTCTTCTTCAAAGGCGCAGATTGTGTAATACTATAGTTAGTGCTTTATACTGAGGTGGTTACTGATGGTGTTTTCTGCATCTTGGGATGTATCTACACTGTGGGACAGGGTTTAAAAAATTTGAAGGAAGAAAAGGAACGATTATGTCTTGACCCTTGGGTAGAAGTACAAGTGATAGAGGCCCAAGGTGGGCGGTGTGGGATGTTTTGCCCAGTGCAGAGCTACTTTAGAAGAGGACACAAAAGGTGACTGCTCAAGGTGTGGAGTGCTGTGCAGGTTTAGTGGGAATGCTGTCTTGGTAGACAATGGCTGCACAGTGGAATGAGCCTGAATATTCAGAGCTTAGTTGGTTTTTTAGAAATGTAGATTAGACACTTACTAGTGGTTGGCTGTATTTTTAGAGTAAGTAAGTAATAAATGTTAATGTCAGCTCTTATACTTTTATAATATTTTTTCCCTAAACTTTTCTTTCCTACTAATGCAGGAAGCAGAGTTTTTTCTTTGGGAAAACTCTGCAATCACTGGTCACTGCTAGGCACAAAGTTGTGAACGTGTTCGAAGTTGAAGGTAGAGAAGTTATGTGAACTTCTTTGGTCGAGGGGAGACTGAGAGCTGTTCACCCCTGAGATGAGTTAAAGGTGTGAGTTAAAGGCCTGAAGTTTGAGTGATTGTGTTGTGAGATGAGAATAAGATACATGGAACTTCTCAATAAAGACTTATCATTATTAGAACAAATAGTTTAATGTATAAAAGGAAGGCAGGACCTAGAGAAAATGCTTTCAGATGTAATTGCTGGTATGCTTCTATGTTGAAATTTCAGTCACTGTAGTCATATGTCAGTCTTCTTGGTGCTCCTCATGAGTATTCAGTGGTGTTTTTGGGACAGCCTCAGTGTCTGGGAAACTGTGTTGATGAAAACAAAGCTTGATGGTTATTATTTGATAAATACAGGAGAGTTCTCAAGTTGGCAGCGCTTCTTGTGCTGCTTCTGGACGGAAGGCCTTTAAGTGGTGGGTGTCAGATTTTGTGGTATAGTGTCTGAGTCGGTCCTGCTGTCTTTAAGGTGATATTCTTCTGCATGATGGAGTTTTAAATACAGCTTGTTGCATTCAAGTAAAAAGTAGTAAAAGAGAGAAGTTTGGTAAATAAACTGCATGAATCACTATGAGCTGTTACCCTAGTAATGCCTTCAACACTTTAAAAACTCCTGGGATGTAGGTTTATATCTAAGCAACAGTGCACACTTCCAGTAGTTATAAGGTATGGAAAATTAAGGTTTGCTGGGCTTGTAGATAGTGGAATTTTTTAGGTTGCTTGTTGAAATAGGCGCCCCATCAATATATACTTTTTCAGTGGGTAACTTAATATGTTTGGTTTTGTTTTAATATTCTTTATTAAGGCTCCAGTCATCTTTCCTAAGTGAAATAGTACATGTTGATAGTGATCTCAGGAGGTTATCTGTTCAGACCCCTTGTTCCAAGCAGGATAAACTTCGTTCAGGTTGCTCAAGGCCTTTTCCAGTCCCATTTTGGGTATCCAAGCTGTTGAGGCCCTTAGCTTTGAGGCATCACACTAACTTATTACTGCAAGTTGGTTTTTCCATTTTGTTGTGTTGTGTAATTAACTTTGGACAGAAAGGTCTGCAAGCTACGGATGACAGTGCTGAGGAAAACAAGTCTGATAGTTACGAAGGGTTGTGCTCTTTGCATGCTGCTTGATGTTAATACATCTTTCACCCCTCAATTGTAGCAATCAGATTACCAACCTCCCATCTCTTCTCATCCATATCTCTCACATTCCAGTGTGCATTCTACTTGCCTTTGCAAGCAGACATAAAGCATGTAGCCTGGGTTTTCAGATATTTTGCTCAGTGGGTGGGATAGGGCCACCCTGCTTGTACAGTCATAGGCTTTGCTCCAGAAATAGTATGTTACATTCCTCCATTGGAGTTACTTCTTTTGTTTGGATCCTACTGGAGTTTAAATCTATGACTTTTTCCACTCTGTGGCTAATATGTATCATCTTGGAGAGTTCTGTTGCTGAAAGAGCTGCTGTTTTTTCATTGAACTGTGCACACTGAAAGTGATAGGTATCCAAATATTTATGAAAAAACTTTAAGATCTGGAACTAGAAGGAAAATCAAACAGATTTGGCATTTAAGAAGGAGGAGGGTAAAAAAAGCCTTTATACTTCAGGTACTTAAAAAGAATGTGCCACTTGTGCTTCTGGATTTTGTAATAATCTTCAGTTTTTGTGACTTGACGTGTTGTCAATGCATCTGTCTATCAGAGCTGCATGGCCAACACTCCTTGAGAATCAGAGAAGTAGAGTGCTTAATAAAGTGTGTTGCCCTGTTATTGTACAGTCTTACTGCTTTTCTGTAATGCTACTGTGGAGAATCCAGTTAAGGAGATTTAGAAGTTGTAGAGGAAGGCACTCAAAATGTCATTAAATCTCTTTAAATGCTTGAGATAATTACTCTTTAATGAGATCTGCTGTAGGTTATGCAGGAAACGGGAGAAAATACTGCATTTTATCTCACTCTGTTTCTGGAATGTCCACAAAAGAGTCCTTGATGGCAGTAACTAATGGCATCTCTTGAGGATTATTGTATACATAAATCAGCTATTTGTGCTCTTGAGACGTTCCTCTCCAGGATGCAGAATAGAGAACACTGCAGACTTGTAGGCCTGTGACAGAATTCTGACCGATTCCTGGTGGCTTTTTGGAAAACTGTCCACCATGAAGAACGGCAAAAGATTTCTTTGTACATTATCATGTGTATTTTAGTTTAATCTGTTTTTAGTAAGCAATGAGCACATCTGTTGGTGTGTAAAGATAGCATCTGTCTGTTGTGTACAGAGATTATTTCACAGGCAAGTTTGCACATGGGAGAATTTTTCATCTGTATTTTTTCCTGCCAGGGAAATAAAGAAGAGAGACGTTATTAACTAGAATGGACCATTTTTAGGTGATGAAAACAGGAAACCCATAGAATATTAGTGTACTCATCTTTATGAGGTGCTGTGATTTTTTTTAGTGTAGTGAGCCCTACCGAGTCTGCCATTGTATGAGGCAACATGAATGAGGTGAATGCCATTTAATGAGTGTAATTGCTAATTTACTGTGAATTGTATTAATTGCTTAGCAAAAAATTCTCAATATTGCTCAGTGTGTTCAGATGTCATTGCTAATGACATCTATGTAGATAATGTAGGAAAATCTCCTTCAGACCAAACTTAGAAGTTCTCTTGGTCCTCTCTACTAGCTCAGGCTTTTTTCCCAATGATCTACATGTAAAAAAAGTTCATTTGGTGTTATGGATCATCTAGTGTGGTGTCTGATTCCACTAGCATTAAATTAGTTCAAACCATAGGTGGACCTCATCATCTGTTGAAGTGTCAAAACAAAGCTACTCTTTACCCAGGGTTTGAATTCAGCTGTGGAGTATATGTTTGTTACCCTGCAACTGATAACATCCTGCCTTTGTGAGTGTTTTTGTTTGGTTTTTTGTTTGAGGGTTGTGTGTTGAGGGGGAGGGAGTTGTTGTTTTTTTGCTTGTTTTTCTTTGGACTGATTTTTTTATTAGTTTACCTTGCAATGAAGAATGATTGAAAATAATCTGGGATGATATGGTAGTAGTCCTTGTCATTCTGAGACTGTGTTGTTGCCATGTTCTTTTCTTTGCCCTTTAGTGGAAGACCTCTGAATTTTGTGCTTTTTTTGTGCCTTAGTCTCCCTTGAAACAGCTTTTGGTATTTCAGTATGAACATTGATTTGTAATCTCCTGCCCAGAGAGAGTAATTTTGGGGGATGTTAATCTTGAAATGTTTACTTCTATCTTATGATTTATATATTGATTTAAAATTTTCTTCTGTCCCCTTAATTAATATAATAAATCACATTTAAATATGTCCTCTTACTGTTTCCAGTATTCTTTATTTTTTTCTTGGTGCACTTACGAATGCATTCTGTGTAATTAATTTTCATGTATTTGAATTTAGAATGCATTGTGAAATTCAAACAATGCTATGTTTGGAACCTATATGATAACAGCTTTCCTGTGTAAGATCCTACTGATCTGTTTGTGGTTTACCATGGCCAGATGCTTTCATTTTGTGGTGTATGCACATATGCACGTTGCACATTTTTCAGCCCTTGTCCTTGGGATGCAGCATTTAACAGTTCCTGTTTCTGAAGCAGCAAATGTACCAGGTGTCAGATCTCTAGCTTGTAATTCCTGAGACTTTGTCCTGTCAGAACAATCCGTGCTGTTTGTGTCTTCCAGCAGAGCTGGAATTCAGAACTGTCTGTTGTTTTGACTTCTCCAAGAATAAAAGTTTCCAAAAGTACAAGTGGAAAATGATGGCATTATTCTCTGTTCATATCAAATATAGATGGATTTTCAGCAGCCACTTGAGGCAGTTGATGGGAAAGTGTGTTGTTGAAGCCAGCAGAGCTCTGAACCTTTAATTGCTTGATTATTTGGTTTAGTTCTTCTTCTGGTTCCAAAAAATTTGACATCTTGCACAAAGTAATTATTATCAATTAATTATACTAAATGTGGGGAAAATGAATAGGTTCTGATTTTTAAAATCTATTTAGCCATCTATAAATGATTTCCTTAGATTCACTTCTGGGTATGTATTGCTTCCAAAATGCTTCTCCCTTTTCATTTGTTCCTATCATGTAGGCTTTTCTTACTAATTGCATTTCAAAGGTGACAATCTTATAAAGTAGTCATATTTAGGATATCAGGGACAGCATATGGGAGATTGAGTCTCACTTTAATATAGCTGGATATTTTCACCTAGCATATGATGGTAAGCCTGTGATAGTAAGTTTTCTCAGGTTACAGAACAGAGATCTTTGACTCCATGAAGCATAGCAGGAAGGTTTATGTTCTCAAATTTTCCCAAAGCTCTATGAGAAGAAACTGGTTTTTCGTTTATTTAGTTACTTTGAGTTTGTAGAGTGAAAACTGAGAGAAGTGATGGTTCAGGTTTTTTTTATATTAGATCCATCCTGTGCATGCTTTCTACTTTTGTTGCCTTTGCAAAATGGTTTTGTTCTTTAAAATAAAGATTTAAGTATTTTTCATTATTAAATACTTGCATGAATAGCTGCAAGGTACTAATTCAGGTTTGGTTTTCACTGAGGAGATCACAAAGAGGTGAGTGGTGTTCTTTTTGGGAGTATCTCGTACATTTGGAATGCATTTTAAAATTAATTTACCTAACCAGTAGTAGAACTGGCAGATGTTTTCAGGAGATGCACACTGTTAGGCTTCTCTTTGACTGAATTATTGAAAGCTTTACCTTTAATGTGTAAAATGTTTGGTGTTGGAGAAATGTACCACATGCCTCCTTAGAAGTCTTGCTAAAAATGTGATGAACTTGTGAAATCTTTACTTGTTATTCAGTGAATGAAGCTTTTTTATATGTTGAAATATTAATTTAAATCCTCTTTCAGACAGCATGTTTTGTGAAATGTTTTTTTCTTTTCTATTACTCATCTGTAGGTTCCCTCAGAGAAATTGGAATCCTTTGCATCCATGTTGAGACGCTCTCCTTTAATTCAGATGGGACCTGCCAAAGATAAAATTGCCATTGGTCAAATATTCCATGTTGTAGAAGATGATCTTTACATAGATTTTGGTGGCAAGTTTCACTGTGTGTGTAAAAGACCAGAAGTTGATGGAAAGTAAGTAATAAACTTACGGTAGGTGATTGATACCTGTAAATGACATCCTGAAATGCTTGGCTAAAGGGACTTGGACATCTTCTGGACTGGCCTTGGATAGTTTGTATGCATTTTGGGGTTTAAACTGTGCAAGTTAATGTATTGTGCAGAATGGAAGTACAATCATAAACAGGTCTGCATAGCTCATCATTGTCTGGAATTCAGATTCCTTTACACATTATTTCTATCTATATTATTCCAGTTTATGATGAGCAAAGGAAGTTACTGGGTGTTTAGTCACTGAAGAAGAGCGAAACAGTTGTCAAGCACTGTTTATTAAAATACTTGGGGGTTTTGTGGACGTGGAACTTCAATCTAAGTAGTCTTCTTAGGCAGTAGCTATCCCTGCTAAGTATAGATACATGAGATGATGTACTGGGGAGTTTACATGTTATTTGTGGTAATACTTTTCATAGCAGATGATCAGTGCCAGTGTGGTCAAATATTCTGTATTAGCAGGTGATTTGATACAGATTTTGGCGTCAAGTTTCACTCTGTCTTGAAGTAAAACAACTGTGGTGGAACTAGAACAGTTGTGCTGGGGAATACAGTATTTAGAGAGCTAAAAGATAAGAAAGCAATGAATTCTAGTGGAAATAGCATTTATAAGCTTTCTAAACTGCCTTTAGCACCTTATAATTATGTATTATTCAAAGATCTCTTGTCTATTTAATTTGTCTCCCGGTTGCTTTAACACTTATTTTTTAACACACGGGCAAAACATCATCTTTTCAAATTCATAGCATTAGAATATTTTAGTCCATCTCTTTTCCCTCTGTTTTCCCTAAGAGAGGAGGAGCATCTTTGTTAATCTCCAACATCACTGTTTTTGAAGCTTTAAATATGATTCCTGTGATAATCAGGTCTGAAATAGTTGATTTAACAAAAAGAGATTTAACAGAAATAATCACACGTTTGTGTGCAAGTCTTTGATAGTATTTTATCTGGGCATTTTTATACTCACCTTCTTTTTTTGACAGGTCTGTGACTGTCAGAGCAAATGTGTTTGATGTCCCAGGAAGAACTGAGTCCTTTATGCCCGTCCCATTTGGCAGCAGGCAAAGATTTTCTCAGTCTATTGCTGCTGCTGTAGTGATAAAGCCCTTGTTGCTGTTTGCATCTCTTGCTAATTCTAAATCGAGATAAGCTTTGCCTTTCCCAATCCCGTTCTTGCATGCTTGAGGAGTGTTTCTATATTAGTCTCAGTCTGTGACCATTCATTTGATTTTGTGGTAGAGTTCAGACTGAAACTCCCTGTTGAGCTGTACCAGCCTTCTGCCAGGCCTGCTTGTTCTGCACATTGGGAAGGATCCTTGTGAAGCATTGAGGAGTTTATCCTTATAGATGTTTGATGTCTTCTGTGCACTTTTTCATGACAGGACAGCTTCTCTACCCTGAATAACCCAAAGTCTACTGTCCTGAAGCCCAGATCTCTCTTCTACCACTTTCCTTTCTCACTTTCCTTCAGCATATAGCCGTCATTGGTGGTCTCTGCAGCTGAGACAGACATCAGCTATCACATTCCCAAGCAGTACTTATCTGCCTATGTGTAACATGTCCAGCAGAAAACCTGTCCTACTTGGGTTGTCTGGTACCTCTGGTAAGAAAATGTCACCAGGGCACTCGCTCTGACTACTCACTCCCCTCCACATTTGTTCCTCCTTGAGCACACATCAGGACATTTGAAGTGCCCTGTGACAATCAAGGCCTGCAATTGAGGTGGCTTCTGGTTGTTTGAATGAAGCTTCATCCACTCTCTCTTCCTGATCACACTGCCCATAGCAGACATCCACCGTGACTGTCTCTTTTGGTGTCCTCTCCAATTTTGGCCCACAGCTCTGAACTGCCTCCTTGCATGGTTCATAGCAAGGCTCCACACACTCATGTCCCTTTTTTGCTTCCAGTGCAGCCTCTTTACCTTGTCCCATGTTTGCTTGCATGGTTCTTCCCAGGTTTGGGGAGTGGGCAGCTTTGTGTTTATCTTCAAATCCCTAACAATTCACTCACCTTGTGGTTGCTGAACCCTCCGCTCGCTGTTTCCTTGTGTGGTGTTATTATCTTGTCATGGTGCTCTGGAATATTGGGATGGCAAGACAAACTGGGGGAAAGGAATTAAAGATGTCTTCCTTAAAAAGCTCACAGGCAAGCAAGCATCTGTGTACCCCTTCCCTGCTCTCATCTTACCCTTAATGACTTATGTCTTTCCTTGTGGTTCACGTTGCAGAGGTACAGAGGAGGATGAGGCCCAGGAAAATTCTTGCTGGAGCAGGTGCTTTAGAGTCAGTTGTCCACTGAGCACTGGGAGCATAAGCCTGGGGCTGAGAAGATCTCAGCCAGTTATATTTTTGGCTGCCTTTTATAATAATAAAAAACAAGCAGATCGCTATAAAACTTGTTTATACTTCCTTCTCACTGCTTTTGAGTGGGAGTGGAGAGATGGAATTTAATAGCCTGGGTATTTTTAATTAAATTAAAATTTGGGACTAAAGATGGTAGTTCCCAAAATAATAGAGACAACATTTACAACATGAAGATGTTGTGGCAGTGGAAATGGTACTGTTGCTACTCTATATTTAATTGACTTAAAGCATTCATTTGAGATGTAGGTGTCTGATTCAAATTCCTTTTCTCTGCAGTTCAGACCAGAAACCTGAATTTGTCTCAGACTACTTAAGTGTTTAAATGCTATATGGACCTAATCCTGTAAATAAAAATAATTAAATAAGAAAGCAAATAATTTAAATAATTCTTGCCGACTTTTTCCAATTTGTTGTGTTTCTGGAATTGGAATTTCTAAAATTTACCTGAATTTACAAAAAATTGCAGTTGCAAGCAAACTTTTGCCATTTATGTAACGAGGTATCTCCTGAGGACATGCGTTTTTGATATTTCCTTGGTCATTTGGCTTATTTCTCACCAGAACTCAACTATTTTCATATTATAATACAGTTTTCTTTTTCTTATATGATGTCCTGTGCTCTTTGAAAATGCTACCATTTACTTGAAACGAAACAAAAGGTTCTTGTCTGTAAAATACAAGAAACAAGATACTCTTGTCTGTAAAACTTGTTCTCTTAAACTGCTCAGTCCTGTTCCTAACAGTTGTGATTTCTTGGAATGTCCAAGTGAAAGACCCTGTAGTGCTACCACCATGTGGCCATAAGAAAGGATTTCACCCTAAAGACTGTCTTGGGTAAAAAAGCAACTGAAAAAAAAGTGTCCCTCATTTGGAAAATTTGAAGTAGCTAAATAAATACATTTTTCCCTTCAGTTCTACTAAAAGAAATTTCAGCTTTAAAAAAACCCCCAAACTGCTAGACCAAAACCCCAAACAAAGCACCACAAACTTTAAGTAAAAGAAACCTTAGAACAGTAATGGAAAATTTAAGTTGAATAAACATTTGAAGAACCTGCTAGCTATTTTTGTTTGGTTTTCTTTGATTGTTTTCCTTTCTTTTGGAAATCTGTTTCATAGAATTGCAGAAAATACATTTCGTTATCAGCATTGATGGTATTGAGATTGGAAGAATGCATTGGCATAGTTGGAGATGAAACATTGTTGGTAAAATCTTGCTGGGGTCAGGCAAGGATGTATTTGATTATAAATATCAGTATAATTTTGTTATTTGGAATTTATTTACTGTCTCAGGAGTATTTATTGCCCTTATGATTTCAAGATCTCATGTAATATATGCTGTACTTATTAAATATATACTACAATTAGTAAACACGTTTCTTGATACACTTTGACTTAAATGCTTTATTAAATTTGTGTTTTATGCCAACAGCACAGCAATTCTTAAATTAAGTTAAATATCCAAAGTTTATACAAATGAGAAAGGGTCTGTAGTAAAGTAAGATTCTTTTTCAGCAATGGGAAGAAAGTGATATATTTTTTTCTCCCTTTTAACATGCAGAGGAATTGAAGTCCTAAAGAAGAAAGTGTCTATCCTATATCTCCAAATAAGCAACAACTTAATCCGTGGCAAAAAAGCGCTGTTAAAACCTGCTTCTGTCATTATCAGATGGAATTCCTGAGAAGCAGAAAATATGGGAAGGGGTTGTGCTGACAGTGCCTCTTGCATGGTCTGCACCTGTACTGTTAATGACCAATTCCCATCAAAAGCACAATGGCTTTCAGCAATTTTCTCAAAAGTAGGATTGCAGGACCAGCTTCCAAAGAGGATTAAACTGCACCTCTCCATGCCAGCGTAATGAAGCTTTATTTTCAAAGATTGCTGTAACCCTCCAGCAACTCCAGTATTATCAGGCTGTAGGATCAGAAAGACACTTCCTTTATGCTTGAGTATGCAGCTGGTGCAGGGATTTCCAGTATATCCTGTGGCAATTTTACTTGACACCTTTTATACAGTGTGTATTTGCCAAACTTAAATAGTAGAGAAGGGAAGAAATCATTTGATGCCGGTTGTGATTTAGAACATGACAGCTTAATGAGCACCATAAAATATTACCTAATTCTGTTTCTGCTAATTGTATCAAAATATTTACTCTGTTTGAATGACTGCCAGGGTGAATTTTATTTGGGAAACATTTTAAATTCTTCTCTTCTTGTTCTATTTTTAAAATATTTTATAGATAAGGTCAGGATGAAATCCAATTTAAAATAATCTGGTTTCTTAGATTAGGTAACATGAATAAGGCTGGTTGTTTTCTAGCACGTTTATTTTATTAAGGCAGTCTTAAATTTAAGTCAAAAGTAATAGGGGAAACTGTTTAAAAGATCTTGCAAGATTAAAAAAAGTCAATTTTCTAAAAAAAGAAAAAGAGGTACATGAAGAGAGATGCTCTTCATGGGAAAGGATTTCAGTAAGACTGGTTTAGTTCTAGTTTGTGTACTAAACAGTCACCATGTGTTAAGCTGGAGGGTAAGTTTGGAGTTACCTACTGTGTTTTGATGCCATGTGAATATGCTTTTTGAATAAGTCCATCTCAACCAGAATGAGCTGCCTCACACAGAGCACCCTGCACTCGGTGCAGCAGAGACCCTTGTACAAGGGGACCTGTCAGTGTCTGCTTCACTCTTTGCTTGCTGAACCCTCCTTTCCCTGGCTGTTGTGTAGGTAATGGTGCAATATTACTATGAAAATGTTTAGAGAGAGATGTTGGAAACATAACTTCCTAACTTTTTCCTTTAAAATACATCATGACCAAACAACTGCACTGATTGAGAGACTCAGCATCCAGCTCCCATTCCCAAGGCCTTTGCTCTTTCTTCGCTGGGGGAATCACAGCTATCAAATTCATGTTTAACCATATTTATGCCTTAGAGTGTGTATTCTTCCCTGTCATGTACTGCTGCTGACTGGAGTGGTGCTGGTCTGCCAGCCTGGCACATCCTCCAGCTTTCAAGCTTTGAATGTTGATGGAACTATTACTGCTAAAAAAGAAAAAAAAAGGCAGTTAATGTGATATATAAAGAAAACGTCTTGCTGCAGTAATGCTGGGTTTAGTTGTGCATGTTTGTTTTTACAGTGGTCTACTTCCTTTTTGCTGTCTGTTGCCAGCAAAATAGCACTTATCTGTAATATGTAATTCTCAACAGGAAAGAAGGAAATTGCTAACCAGCAGTACAAGGGATACAATAAATGATGCTTTTGCAAGGACCGTTTTCAAACTTACACAGATGCAGAAAAAACAGGTCATATGAAAGAGACTGGCAACCTATAGAAACTCCTGTATACCTATAGTATCGTCCTATTAACCTATAGTAATTTTTTAAAAATTACTTATGCATGTTGAAGTTACTGATAAAACGTACAGAATGCTGGATTGGTGTGGAAAACTGCTTTTGGTTTCTGTGATGTTGTCTTGCTTAGAAAAGCAGGTCCACTGAGGAACATTTTTTTAACTCTCAATTTTGGTACGTTAGGGGAATGAACACAGTTCTGACAGAATTTTCTCATTGTATTTATGTGTTCAAATTGTTGCTGTTAGCTTATTGGCATTAAATCCGTGGTTACTTCCTTTCCCTGCTTCCCTTCTCTTGTCATTTTCATTCCCAATAGGTCAGTCTTTTTCTTACAGGTTTGTCCAGTAGTATGCACACTGCAAAAAAACTCTTATAAGAAGATTGAGAAAATGTGTAAGCACTCTGTCGTGGTTTAGGAACAGCACTCCCCAGTTTAGTGCCCCCTTGCCCTAAGACTCTCCCACACCAGATGCCACTTGCTTGCTTCCCCAACCTTCCTCCCGTGCCACTTCCTGCTCCAGAGATAGAGTTGAGAAAAAGGTGAAAATTAAGGGTTGAGATAAGAACAATTTACTGGAAACAGCAATGAGATAAGAAAACCAACAGTAACAGCAACACTATTAATACCAAAAGGGCACAAAAGAGGATGATTTACATGCAAAGATGCTACTGAGGACCCTGATGACAGGGTTTTCCCCTCCTGCTATGATTTTTCTCGACTGAAGACATGCCCTTCTTCCTGGAAGCAAGAATCCCTTACCTCCACCCCCTGGCAGTGAGGTAGTGTAGAATAACAACCTAGACATGCCCACATGGCTCCAGGCTCCGCTCCTTCACAGCTACTGTGAAAATTGTGTCCTGTCTTGCAGGAAATGCGTTCTCTTCCCTCCTTCTGTCGTCTTCTGCTGCCATTGCCTCATTCATGTGCTCCATTGGTAACTATTTATACTCCATCCGTGCTCATTGTCTCTATTCTTCTTTTCAATACTGATTGTTAATATATATTTCCAATAGAAATATAATGTAGTTACATTTCTAACTAATTACAGTTTTATATTGTTATAGCTATTCTGCATTATGCACGTTAGTAAGTCTTTTTCAGCTTGCATATTATTGCTCAGCTTTTTATCAATATTTTACTACTGAACTGTCAGAATTTGCCGTTCTGTTGCGTGTTTTTAAGCAGTTACCATATTTTAGAGGTGGCTGTATTGCAGCAGTATATGATATGTTTCTTCTACTAACATTTTTGGGAAGTTTTCAAAATAATTTTTGCTCATTTATGCATAATTAAAGCAGAAATTACAAAACTTACTGAAATGCCTAGTAATATAATCTTATTTAGTCAACATGACCACTTACCTGGTCTTTCCCACAAAGTTATTTTTATTCTTTTATAATTTTTTTTGGTTGTTTAGTTTTTTCATTTGTTTGGAAAGTATTTCTTGCCTATCAAAAAAAAAAGTAGTGACATAAGTAAGCAACTTGGGAGAATTTGTAAGTCTATATGACAGAGATTTCCTCTGTGCCTATAATGTCAAATGGTTTATGTCTATCAGTGCCATGTTGCTGATATTTGTAACACTAAATGGCTATCTGAAATCAAAGCAGTCTTTGTACTTTTCTGCTCCTTCTTCCAAGTTGTCCTACCTATCAGGTAAGCATCTTCTTATTGTAGGGCAAAATTCCTCTGCATTTTGAAAGACAAACTTAGACTGTATTATAATTTTTGAATTGTTTAATACTTATGACCTGCTCAAATTTGCTGAAGTATAAAACGAAGTGTGCACACACACTTTCCTGAATCTCTTCCAGTTTGTATCTTTTATGGAAAACATAACCAGACAGCCGGTCTCCACATTGTGAAAACCACTCTCTTTCTATGATTAAAATTATGAGAATGTCATGTTGAAATTCTCTCTGGACCAAGGTGGTTTTCACTAGTCATCAGCAAACTTGGGTTTTGGCACTGTGGTCAGTCTTTGCTCTCCGACTATGCCCAAATACCAGGGAGAAATGGTAAGCAGGACTGATGATGTTGTCCCGTTCCCACATACCAACATTGCAACTTAAAAAGGAAGCCTTTTTATTTATATTGAAGAGGACTAAATTCAAGGAGGTGGCAGGAGCAGCCTTTTCTACAAAGCTTCCATATAGCGCAATTCACCATCGCTCCGAGCCCAAACAATGCACGTGGTGCCACTCTGTCTGCTGTCAAACAATTTCAGCTTGCCTTTTTTAAAACAGGCATGGAGAATAGCTGTGTGATTGCAAACTTGGTCTGCGTGCTGCAGCAAATAGCCTCTAACTTATTTATAGCAGCATGCATTTTGGAAATTATAGCATTTTTATCCCCTATGGACACAGCTTATTATTTGCTTGGTTACTTTACAATTGTGACTGTTTTTGCCACCCACTGTATATCATTCTTCAGTGGTTATTTTCAACCACAAATGGAGGTGTTGGCTTTGTGCGGTTCTGTAGTACACAAGACAGTGCTTCCAAAGTTCCTGGAGCCCAAAGTCTGTAAACATTTTTTTTGGACTACACTATTAGTTTTTCATCCCAGATAGGTACTTTAGAGTTTAGTTAATGTAATGATACCATGAGACAGGTGTTGGTTTTCAAAGTACAGCTAATCCATATTAATGAGGCACCCTGGGCAGCATTTGGTACAGAAAATACAACATAGACCTAGGAATACCTCCACAGCAGTGCACATGAGCCTGCTAATCAATTTTTCTCCTTAGTTTTTGCTTCTGTCATTAGTTTAAAGTAGCAGTGAGTTATGAGATCTGGTGACCTTTGGAAGAAAAAACCCTCACAAACTAGTAGCATTTACTGATAAAAAAAGTTTTGCCAGTTCTGTTTTCCCAGGGCATCGTGATAAATGAGAGATGGAATATGCTGTGTAAAATGTCTTGGGAGAACAAAGCAGACCAGAGGTGGCCTGGAGCTTTTTTGGCAATGTCAAAGTCTGTAAATACTCTTTAAGCCACACTTTTTCTCATATGTGGACGTGCACACATACACGATAGGAAAAAAAAGGCTTGGGAAACTTATTACTGCATTGGAAGGCTTGAGTGTTGTCTGTAGGAGATGAGTAGGTTAACTCTCTCTTTTCCCCTAATCCAGGTGCTAGTTGTCAAGAACTGCAGAAACTAGAATTATAAACTCATGACTTGGCAGAAGAATTAAAATAATTTCTAGTATTTTGTTCTGAGATTGATGAGAATAAACTACTTGAACCTCTGTGTGCAGCATATTAGGAATTTTTCCCCCTCATCTTTGAGAAAGCCTTGATGTTAGCACACAATTTCACTTAAACACTTCTAGTAAAGTGTAATTAATTTCCTCAATAGCTAGACAAGGCTCACAGAATCTCAACTGGTCCAGATGCAGAAGATTATAGATTTTATTGAAAACTCTTAGAACATTCCCCAATGTGTTTCACTCATCGGTGACTCTGGGTGAAGTGGATGAGGTAGGCTCATGCCAGTTACACAAGCATGTGGTACTTTTCAGGAGTACAGGGAACTGTACTTGACTAAACCACAGAGCAAGTTGCAGATGTTTCTGGCTTAAAGTCTGGTTGGTTTGACGTGTACCTGTAACAGAGGTAAGGGTTAGATGAAAAAACAGTCCAGGTTATTGTAGCAGTATAACTGCTTTTATTAGGTTGGGTGTAACTGTGCGCTAAACCCTCTTGTCAGCATAACGAGTTGAGCTGCAGAGCTGTGCTGATGTGGCCTTTGATTTCATTTTGGGAGACAGGTTTGGCCTAAACTAGCTCGTGGGCTCTGCATGGCAATCCTCTGAGAGGTGTAGACTTGCCCAAAGACAGAAGCTATTTAGTTTCTAGGTTGAGAAACTGAATTAATGATGTTTGGGACCAAATGTGAATTATAAGTCTTCATATAGTATAGATCTTACTCAGGAAAATTAATGCTATCATATAACCATGGAGTGGTAATTATTCACCCCTCTGGAATAGTTTCAGTAAGTGAGTCTGAGAAGGGAATTAACACAGCTAGGGAAACACTGCAGGTAATATATATCAACCTCGAGCTCTTAGAAGGCATGAGTCAGGCCTCCCACAAATAATGATTTTAAAGTTGTTTTTATTTTTTGGTTTATGTCTTTCTGCGTTATTTACTTTTTGGGTTCACATAATTTTTTTTAAAATTTGGCAGATTAGGAATTTTTAATTAAACCAACTTTTTTTTTAATGGCAATTGATCTTCTTGTGTAACTGTAACTACAAGACCCAAGACACTAAATATCAGAAAGATGATAAAATTGTTGATATTAGTGAAGCTGGAGATGTACAGAACTATTTCACTGATAATTCCTCTCAGTCTGCTATATAATATGAAGATTACTCAGGCTGGAGGCCAGTAACTAGCCATGTGCCCCAGGGGTCAATAATGGGTCCAGTCCTGTTTAACATCTTCATTCATGACCTCAGTCATGGGACAAGAGTGTACCTTCAGCAAGTTTGCACTGAGTACGAAACTTGGAGGAGTTGTTACACAGAGTGGTTGTGCTGCCATCCAGAGTGACCTCAACAGGCAGGAAAAATGGTGTGATGGGAACCTCATCAAGTTCAGCAAGAGAAGTGCAAAGTCCTTCCCCTGGGAAGGTACAACCCCAGGAACCAGTACATACTGGGGCCACTGGGATGCAAAGCAGCTTGCCAGAAAAAGTCTGTGGGTCCTGGTGGACACTCAAGTTGAACATGAGGCAGCAGTGAGCCTTTGTGGCAAAGAAACTGAATGGTGTCCTGAGCTGCTTTAGGCAAGCAGGTGGCAGGATGCAATCCTTCTCTTCCACTCAGCCCTGGTGAGGCCAGACCTGGAGTGCTGTGTCCAGTTTCGGGCTCTGCAGTTCAAGAGAGAGCAGTGAAGGGCCCCTAAGATGCTGAAAGGACTGGAGCATCTCTCTAATGAGGAAAGGCTGAGAGAGCTGGGACACTTCAGCCTGGAGAAGAGAAGGCTCAGAAGGATTTCATCAATGTGTAGAAATACCTCAAGTGAGGGAGCAAAGGGTACAGAGCCAAGCTGTTATCAGCAGTGCCCAGTGACAGGACAGGGGCAGTGGGCACACACCAACACACAGGAAGTTCCTTCTGAACATCAGGAAAGAGCTTTTTACTGTGAGGGTGACTGAGCAGTGACACAGGTTACCCAGGGAGGTTATGGAGTCTGTTCTTGGAGATGCGTAAAAAAGCTGTCTCTGGCCATTGATGATTTATTTTGTCATGCATTTTTATTTGAAGTCACTGGTCGAGGGATGGTTCATGAGGGGAAGGAGTGGGTGTTGACTGCAGCTTGGAATAGGCCCAAAAGACTGATAAAATTAATTCTGTTACTCCTACACACCAAACCCCTGACAGATGCTTTTCTTCCCCTGATGCTTTCTGTAACTCCTTGTCAGCCTATTTAGATGCCATTATCCAACCAGGGCACAAAACCAGGTAAATTCCTACAAAGCAAGGTAAGGCTTTTAAAGACTGAGTGTTGCCAAACTGTGTAGGGTACTTAGCTGCTTTGCTGCTACTAGGCAGCACAGCCATTCTGAATTAAAAAATGTGTGGTGCTTAGAGGCAAAAATAAATAACATTTTATTACATGTCTATTATTTAAGACTAATTTATTCTCCTTTTCTGCTCACTAATATGCTAACAAAACCAACAGTCCTTGCTGCGTTTCTTTTCACATGCACTTGTGTGGAGCTAGGACAGGAATAGCAAATGAGCATAATTTTTGTATCCAATGTTTTGCAGCAAGAAGCAGAGGCAATAGTACTGAAGCAACACTTAGGTTGTATGTATATGCCCTTACTGAGTAAGGAACATCTGATAACACTGTCCCTGCTGTTGTATTTGCTTGCCTGATTTTTCTTAAAGATAGATAGATAGAATGTTGAAGACAGAATTTAAAATTCTAGGCAGGTTTTGCTGTTGTGCTGGAAGAACTACAGTGTAAGTAAAGACCTATATATTTAAAAAGAAAAAGGGGGGTTGGGAAAGTGTTCTGAGAGTATTCAGTAGCTGTAAAAACTTGCCTTAATAGATTTTGGAGTCTGTGTGTGGTCACTGCTGCCATGGCTCTGTCAGCATTTTAGGCATGATAGCAGCCAAGCAGGGATGCAGATGTCTTTTGCTTTGTGAACTTGCTGAACGTAGCCATGATTTATGGACACTGAAATGTGAAGTATGATGAGAACGAATCATGGAGCATTTTTTAATACAAAACCAAAGACCTTTTTGCTTCTGTGACAGCTGTCAAGAAAGGCAAATTTTCTATTTTCCTGTCTTAGCATTTTACAAAAATTTATTTTTTTGCCTAAAAAACTTAAAATCCAGCCACCCAACTTGGGTGAGAAATAACAACAGCCCCCCAGTTCTTTAAATACTAAAGGGATTGTTCTGAAAAATACTGAAGCTGTATTTTGAATAATCTGCTTTGAGACTTGGCAGGCTCTGATCTCATGGAAAAGTGCACATAATGTGGTCACACTGTGGGAGCATGTACCCACTTAACCGAGAAATTGAGATACGACTCTAAAGGCAGAGAAATAACTATTGGGTACAACAAAAAATGCCAATCATTTATTAGTGTTTTGTGACTTTTCATTAGTAGGGTAAGAGGAAAAAGGCTTAAGCAATTTTTCTTTGATTAATGATCTTATTAGAAGAAATGAAGGATTGCGTACATGTCCTCTGAAATCTCTTGTTCTTTATTTTCAGAGTAGTTAGCAGGCCTTGCAAAGGCAGTGAGATAGTACTGAATGATTTTCATAATTCCTATAAAACTGTGTAAACCATTTCTTTATGGAAGTGCTCAACATGCATGTTTAACCTGTCTGAAATCTTCTGGAAGTAGTGAGTGTTATTTTAAATATTAAAATTCTTTTAAAATTATAATCTACAACATGAAATCCCTCTCAGAGCTTTCAGGTCTTTTCCACACATTATAAAGAAATGTAAGTAGCATTCGAGTGTAATTTATCTGCAATTTGTACTCATTAACTTCAAGTATTCACATAGAGATCCTAATCTCAGTGGTAATTGTAAATTGATTGCTAATCTGTCCTTCCATTTGGGGAGTTCAGTTACTTCTTTTCCAGTGACTTTATATATTTGAAATAATTTAAAAGTGTTTTAATCTTTCAGATCGCGTAGTGCCTGCACCACCTTGCTCATCTTTGGGTCCCTGGTGCCAGACTGGTCTATTACCACCTAAGTACTAGATTTTGCTCCCCCCGAAGCCTTTCAAGACTGTTCTTGGCAGCTGGCTTGACAGGGCTGCTGGAGACGAGAGACTGAAACACGCTCTTCTTCCTCCAGACACAGCTCAGTAAACAAGCTGTGATCCTCTGCTTGGCAGGAGGCAGAGCTGCTGCTGCTGCCAGCCTGGGAGGGGATGCAAAGCAGCAGTGATGCGTGGCAGCAAATACAATAACCTTTTCTGGGACTTTGACTTGAATCACGCATTGCTGTAACATGGAGGTTTGTGAAATACTTGCCTGCTTCTGCAAGACGTATTAAGAGAATGCTAAGCTTGGGCCTGGAGTACACACCAGTGCTGCACTTAGCTAAAATTAAACTGTAGTAAGTGAGTGGAAAGGAATAATGTATGGCAAGAGTAGATTAGGCTAACTTGCTAAGCAGTGATTTAAGCTTAAAAAAATAAAAATGAAGAAAGGAAGTTTGAGGTGATTTATCATAGAATGGTTTGTGTTGGAAGGATCATTAAAGATCATGTAGTTTCAATGCACCCACCATGGGCAGGGACATCTTACCCTAGACCAGGTTGCTCAGAACCCCATCCGGCTGGGCCTTGAAGGGATGGGGCATACCTCCAGGGATGGGGCATCCACAGCTTCTCTGGGCAACCTGGTCCAGTATCTCACCATCCTGTGATTATTTCCATGACCTTCCTCTGGTCTCAGTCCAACAGGTCCACGTCCTTCTTGTGTTTTGGGCCCCAGAGCTGCGTGCAGTACTCCATGTGGGGGTCTCAGGAGGGCAGAATCAGCTCCCTTGACCTGCTGGTCATACTGCTTTTGATGAAGCCCAGAGCACAGTTGGCTTTCTGGGCTGCAAGTGCACATTGCTGGATCATGTTGAGTGTCTTATCCATCAATACTCCCTCCTCCGGGCTACTCTCAATCCATTTTCTGCCCAGCCTGTACTTGTGCTTGGAATTGCCCTGACCTATGTGTCCTGACCTTGCACTTGGCCTTGTTGGTGTTTGTGAGGTTTCACATGGGCTTATCTCTCAAGCCTGTCAAGGTCCCCCTGGATGGCATCCCTTCCCCCCAGTATGTCGACTGCACTGCTCAGCGTGGTGTCATTGGAAAACTTGCTGAGGGTGCTCTCGGTCTCACTGCTTTCACCATCACTAAGCTTCCTTTTTGTGTTTGAGTTTGTTCAGGAGCTCCTTGGTCATCCACTTAGACCTTCTGGTGCTTTTGCCTAAATTCATCTGGGTGATCCTTGAGTATTAACCAGCTTTCTTGGGCTTCACTTCCCCATGGTCTTTCTTAGGGCTTTATCCCATTGTCCTTTCCAAGCAGATCATTGAACAGGCCAAAGTCTGCTCTCCTGAAGTCCAGGGTAGTGAGATTGCTGTATGCCCTTCCTGCTGCCCTTAGGGTCTTGAACTCCACTGTTTCATGGTCACTGCAGCTCAAGCTGCCCTTGAGCTTCACATTCCCCACAAGCCCCTCCTTGCTGGTGAGAACAAGGACTGGCACAGCACCTTGGGAACAATTGGGATTGTTCACTCTGAAAAAGAGAAGGCTTCATGGTGACCTAACTCCAGCCTTCAGTACTTGAAGAGAACTTACAGGAAAGATGGGGCAAGACTATTTTCAAGAGCATGTAGTGACAGGACAATGGGGAATGTGTTCATATTGAAAGAGAGTAGATTTAGATTAGATATCAGGAAAAAATTCTGTATTGTGAGAGTGGTGATGCACTGAGGTGGTGAGGCACAACTGAGGTTGCCCAGGGAAGTTATGGATGCTCCACGCCTGGAAGCATTCAAGGCCAGATTGGATGGGCCTCTGAGCAATGTGGTCTAGCTGAAGGTGTCCCTGCCTATGGCAGTTGATCTTTAAGGTTTCTTCCAACCCATTCTATGATCTATGACTGCTCCTTCTTGGCTCCCTTATCACTGAAGACAGACATTACCATCAACACATTGCAGGAGCCTCCTGGATTGCTTATCCCTTGCTGTGCTCTCCCTCCAACAGGTATTGGGGTGGTTGAAGTCCCCCCTTGAGGGTCAGGGATTGTGAATGTTGCATCTGCTTGGTCTTCCTGGTCAGGTGACCTGTAGTAGGCCACCACTGTAATGTCACTTGTCCCTGCTGTCCCGACCCATAAGCTCTTGGTCTGCTCCTCTTCCCCTCCCATTTAGAATTGGTAGAGTAGAGTTTGTCTCAATTTTCTTTGCATCACAGATCAAATTTGAAAGGTCTTTCTCTGAAAATTTCCCATTCATTATAAGAAAAAATAATCATGCTAGATGTTAGTCCTTCTTCTAGCTTTGTTAATCAGCCTTTAGATCTATGAATATTCCTGTGGTAAGATATTTAATAACCCTAATATTAGTTGAAAGGCGAGGATTTTTCTCCTTTAAAGTGAATTAAAAACTCTTCAGGAACATAATTGATCAGATCCTTGATAAGATTGCAGGCATACTTTGGCATCTGTACTTTTACATAGTCAGTGCCAGTACACTCAAGTGCAGTCATATGTCTTGTATCTAGTGTGCAGAGCAGGCAGGCCTGCCTTTTTTAAATAAGGCTCTATGTAGATACAAATACTAGAAATCCTTGTGCTGTTTTAAAATACAGTATCTGAGGATAAAGTCTTCACAAATCTTTAAGGTTGCTTGCTCTCAACTTGTTTGCCAAGAATAGAAGTCATAACTTCAAGACTTCCAGAATCTTTCTGACTAGCTCACACATAAGGAAACATTCAATTTGTGGGTTCAATTCATTTTTCTGGCATTAAACACATCGTTTTTTTAGTATTCTGGAGCTTTCTTCTGTAGCTGCTTAACATAGTAATATTGTAGTATTTTTAGCTTAAAAACTAAAATTGAAAGAGCAGTAGAGAGCATGCTGTTACTAACTTTGCTATTAGTGATAAAATGAACAATATTGTGTTCCATTCATGGAAATCCAGGGATTTTTAAATTTTAGAATACAATTTTCTTCTTCTCCTTTTTTTGTTCTTTTTTTTAACTAATTCACAGTCTTAAAACATACTAAACAGTTCTTTCTCTTTTACTTCATTATGTGTGACTTTGTAGTGTGGTCTGCATGAGTTAAAGAGCAATTGCTAACTCTCTTATTAGCTTCATGCTAACCATTCAAAAATCATAATATTCTTTGCAAGCAAAAATTTCAGTCGTTAGAAAAAAGTTCGCATATTTTGCATATTGTATAGTGAATGGCGGCCCTGCTCACTGCAGGGGGTTTGGAACTAGATAATCTTTAAGGTCCCTTCCAACCCAGGCCATTCGATGATTCTGTAATAGGAAGCAGGTGAAGGTAACACTTCTGATGTTGTGCTAGAGGGCTACTTTGGTGTCTTAAACACGCTCACAAGGATGGTAATGTAAATAATAGAAGTGCCATGATGGGAAAGCTGACAAAAATAATTATTTGAAGAGTAGCAATAATTTACATGAAGTGATTTTTTTTTCTGCTAATAATGGAGGTGCATGTGCAGTATCCTGGATGTGTAAAATTTTCCCTGACCCATTATTTGCACAATCTAAATGTTTGTGAAATACAGATGTACAGCTGTGGTTGTCTTGTTATTCTTCTCAGTTCCGTTAAGCCTTTGCGGTGAGGATTTAAAATTACAACTCCGTTGTTACTGTCTTTGATGTACCTTTTGAAGGGACATAGGGCTTCTATAATTCCAAATCCCATGCTCAGTTTTTCGTCTTGGTCGAAGTGGCAGCCTTGAATTGGGTGATGGTGGTAGGGAAGGGCGGAGGGCACGTAAGTGTGTTTTCGAAGGAGATGAAATACATCAGTTCGAAGTGCCAGGCTGCGTCCGGAGCAGCGCCGTCTCACGCAGGCCGCTGCCGAGGTCAGGAGCGCGGTGAGCGCTGGCAGCGGTGGGGCGGGAGCCGCGTGACCGGCATCTCCAGGCTTCCCGCTGCAGCCCTGCAGCGCCGGGCGAGCCACCGCTGGCTGCCGGGGTGAGCGCGGAGCCATTCTTCCGCCTTCACTTCCTCGGCTCTTTAGCCCCCATTGAGCGTGGAACAGTGGCGGGGGACAAAAGCTGTATACACTGTACAAACAGAGCACTAAAGCGGCAGTACACTGACTCATTCTTCGCTCTGTGTGAGAACTGAGGGGGACTCTATTCACCGCCTTTGTGCCGGTGTCTGTCAACAGCGCTGTTTGAGGCCAGCCCCATTGTGCCGGCCAATGTTTCTTATTGACCCGAGTCTGTGCCCGCAATGTTCCCAGGGTCGAAGTTGCGAGCGAGAGAATGTTTGAAAAGGGGTAATCGTGGGCTAAATGCGTTTTGCTGCATTGTCGTCTGACCTATTAAATCTAAACTGCGGTCCGCGTTCATGCAAACAGGTAATTATGTAGTCACAGCTGCAGCCATTGACATCTGGTTACCGCCCCGTGGAAAAAGGGGATGGGGTGCTCGCCTCTCCCTCCAGACTCTCAAGCGCTGAACTTTAATGATATTAACTGAAAATAGAAGGTGGATTAGCAAGACTGACAGGTCAACAAGGTGGATACTTTATCCAAGTAGGCAGAAATAAGTCTGAGTGCAGTTGCTTGGGTATGTCTACTGCCTTATGCATTAGATTTTTCCCATAGCTGCAGGCTTGGCTGGGCTCTAGAACCAGTTATTATTTAGGGGTTTTAGATCAGGCGAAGTGGCAAAGTACTTCTGTCATCCTGTTGTGCAAAACAGTTCTGCAAACAGCCACTTTTTTTTTTTCTTTTTTTTTCTGGTTTTTTTCTTTTTGTAAAGTGAGCAGCTTACAATGGTTCTTGTCCCCATAGGAAGAGTTGCCAGGATTTCCAGATAACCAACCTTCATTATCAATAAGCCAGCATTTTAAAATTTAGTGGTAAGTGTACAAGGGTGATAAAACATTCCTGACCATAAATTATTTTAGGAAACTTTTTTTTCTTTTAATGTACTTTGGAACTGAGGGCATAGTATTTGCATGTAAATTAGTCTGACACATCCTCGTTCTCATCCCCCTCTGCTCTCTCCCTTTTCACTGAGAGGGAAGAGACATTCTGTATGTTCTGTGTAACATACAGAATTATTAAAACAGCCTGCTTTTCTGTCCTGTGCAACTTTCAGTGGTGGGATAAATAACCACTATAGAAATTAGGAGAGAGGGTTACAGGCTCCTGGGTGACTTTCACGGCGCATCAAAGCTGGGAGCACAGTCAGTGCTGGGCAGCCCTGGGTGCAGGGCAGGAGAGGAGTGCAGCCAGCTGATAAATCCCTCCTTTAAGGGATCACTTGCAGGAATGAATGGTTATCTGCTTCTCCTTGCATTTGCATCCCAGTGCTGCTCCTCAGGAGTCAATTATTCTGAAGCACTGTTGCTATGTGGACTGTCATGTAACAGGGAGAGTAGGTACTACATGTTATGATATAAGTATATAGATACAGATATATGGATGTAGTCTTCCAAGATATGATCTGCTAACATTTTGGGAGGACTGTAATTGCCAAAAGAGTGAAATGTTCTCCTTTAAAGGTATGTCCCCTGTTACAGAGCAGAGGGGTGGTTCTTCACTCATGAAGCAGGGAGGGAGAAAAGATGGTCTGCTCAGATTCAAGGGAACCTGTCTGTATTGTAGATAGCTAAAATTACCTTAATTACCTTGTAGAGGCATCTGTTATATAATTAGCTTTTTTTTTTTTTTGTGGGTTGACTTTTACTTGAGTACTACCTTTTTCTACTCCTTACAAGCCTCTAGGGAATGGACTGACTTTCTTACGAAAAAATCAAGGTTAAAATGTGCAAACCAAAAATATTTCAAGTCTATCTAGAAATGTGTTGGCATTACCGTGTTTTTCAGGCAGAGGACAGTAGGGAAAGACCAAGTCCATCTGCCAGCAAAAGACAGTTAAATTGTGTCTTCACAATTGTTTGATTCTGTGACTCTTCAATACTTACTGGTGTAGGAAAGAATAAATTTTCTTAGCAACATCTCTAGGCTATACCAGGACTATGTACAGTCTCTTTGCTGCCTCTGCATCAACACATTTTTCTCCAAATATATAGAAAATTCTATTTGTGCATTCCCCAGTAGATGTATTAAGTTCATAAAAATACTAAATAGTCTTAGTAATTTGTTGTTTTTCTCTTAAGTAGCTCTGTCTTCTAAACCCCTTGTCCATTTCTCTGCTTAAAAAAATAAGTATCAAAGTAGAGTATTTCCTTTTCAGTACCCACTGATATTTTTTAGTGTAAAGGGAATACCAAGGAATGATGTAAATCCAAAGGACTCAATTATCTAAAAGAGTATTCTCCTCAGCTGTATTATCTGTAGAGGAGATAAATGAGATTGAAGGTTTATCCTGTAGAGGTCTGTAAATGCCTTACACTCCTTAAAATACTTTAATTCTATAATACACTTTAATTCTATAACTGAGAAAACCCGTTCCACTTCAAATTTGAAAAGTCAGGATGAATTTGAAATGAGAATTCTTAGCAGAGATCAAGAAAATTAAATCCTGGTTAAATTGGTTTTTTTCCCTGTCTTACCTAATAAGTAAAACTTGTTCAAATTTTTAATTTGGGTACTCTGGTTTTGATGTCGTGTGCATCCTGTGATGTCTCAGGTGTAATTCTGAATGTCTCTTTATGTAATTCAAAAGGAGTAATAAGAATATACTTTTCAAAGAGGCAGAGTTGATTTTCTTTAGGTAAGTCACCCAACTTACTGAAATAGGGATTAACCACTGCAGCATTCTTATATGTTTGGAAGGTGGTGCTGCATAATGTAGAAAAGTTGAAAACTTAGATGTAGGAATTATTACGGGCTCAGTAGTTTGGAGCAATAAGGTAGTAACATCCATGTAATCAGGGGAAGTCTTGCATAGTATATATAGTTTAGCCTCATGCTTCAGCAAACAAGGCATTATAGACAAAATTCTTACAGTTCTAGACAAAATAAGAGAGTAGAAATACAGACTTCTTGGATATGCACTGAAGACTGATTACCTGCACATGCAATATGCGAACTGAACATCCTGGCCCTCACTTGGTGGAAAATAACTTCAGTGTGGGCTCTGAGGTTCTTTCTGAAGTTGTTGTACTTACTGGTGAAGTCAACCCTGAATATGATGCATATTTATGCAGTTTACATATGGTGCATATGTAGGCATAATCTAAATGGCCTTACTTCATGTACCTTTCTTAGAAGGAGAATGAAGTGTCAGCCAAAAAGAAAAAAAGTTTCTATGAGAAATTAGTTGGCTTGTTTCAACAAAGGGCCCCAGGATATCATAACCAATGTGTAAAAAATCCAGCATGCTTGGCATGCATTGCCCCTGTGAGTTCAAAAGAACTCTATGGAAACTGAAATGACCTTTCTAAAAATATGTTTGAGGGCATACCCTTTGAGTATGGGAAATAATGTTCTGGTAGCACCAAGTGGGACAGCCCTTTTCTGATACATGACATCTGTGGATCACAGCTATACAGAAAATATGGCAGAGAAGCATAGGAATGTACAGTATCTATAGATGAAGGCTTTCCTGCCACCACTGCTCCTTCCAGGATTTATCTTCATACAGCCTGTGGGAAAGGCTTTATGGTTCTGTAAACTCTATCCAGCTGAATGTTAACCATTTTCCTTACAAAAATTTTCTTCAGGTTTTTAAAAAGTGCATTTGTCTCAGCAGAAAACTGAAATAGCACAAAACATTTGAAATTATTCTTACTAAATTAAAAACAGCTCAGTTCCTAAGGCCACTAGGTGATGTGCAGCATCGTTTAATAATAAGACAACATTATGAGCATGTTCATGTAACATATGTAGGGTTCTGGATGTGTTGAAGTGAAGAACTCGGTGTTGCTTTAGAGAAACACAGCAATAGGGAGGATCAGATATTTTAGTTGTTGACATACTGTCTGAAGCAAAGAATTTAATTTCAAAAAGGGAAAATTTGTATACAACAAAGATCAGATCCGTAATGGCTTTGGAAGACAGCTCTGGTTTTCCTGCCACTGGGGCTAATGCACAGTAAGAGCAAAGAAGTGGGATTAGTTTACAAATTACCTCGTTTAGATTCTGTAAAATTCAAGATTTATTTCTGCAAAGTAATCAAAGGCTCCATTGCGAATGCCTTTTATACTCTGCAGTATGAGGGCAGCTGGCTAGTCAACTACTTTTTCTGATTTTGTACCTCTCTAGAAGTTGACACAGTTTGTTTTTTCCTGTTGGTTTTATTGCAGGTGGACATTTCTCATATTCAAGTTCAGGTGATTTTTTCCTCTAGTTACTAGAATGAAATTAACTTAGTTTTTCTCTCAGCCACACTGTGACTTATTGCTTTTCATTAGGGAAGATTTCCATGTACAGGCAGGATGCAGTGCTTAAACAGAGTTTTCGAACAATAAAATAGAGATGCAAACAGCCTCGGCACGGGTTTCCTTTTACCCCCTCTGACTATTGTCACAGCTTCCCCTCATTCAGTCCAGTGGCAGTTGTTCTTTGTGTGAGACCAATAGATAGTATTGATAGATCAGCAAATGTGTTTATGTTTCATCTCTCGTAAAATAAAAATGCAGCTCTGGATTATTCAGATTTCCTCATTTTCCTTATTAAGAACATTGCTGCTGCTCTGCGGCCTTCAAAAATAAAATAACAAACTGTTTGGAGAGTTAAGAATTTTTAACAGCCTATTCTTGCTTTATTTTTTTAAAAGGAATTTCTGCTCTTTGACAAATTGAGATATTTTTCTTTGAAGGAAGATATACATGGCAATGCACACCAAGTTAGTCCAGGAGGAATGCATATTCACTTTTAGAAATGTTGCTAAAGGTTATAGTGCCAACTGCCTCATTAATTCATCTTCATTTATGAAATTGGTGAGGTAAAAATGTTAAGGGCTTGGAGACCGCACAGCACTTGTGACAGGAAAGCTGCTCAGGGATTTTTAGGAAGAAGATGCTTATACCTTGGTGCTTCTGGAAAAGGTACATGCAGTGGAGGGTTAACTCCCTAACACACTGAAGTGTCTTAATTAGAGCTTGGCAAAGAGCCATGGTCAATAGAAATATGCAGTGCCTGAGACAGCAGCAATAACTGGTGGTTTGAGCCTCTGGCGAAGTCTCCTGCATTCAGCAGCACGCTCTGCCTCTGCCTACCTGTTATGGGAAAGCAAGATAGTGCTCAGACCTGAAACAAAGCAGCCAAGCATTTTCCCATCCAACTTCACCATTGTAGACTTTAAAAGAAAGGATGTGGAGATGTGGAGAGGGGGGAGATACCTGTCGATAAAAGCAGCTTTTGCAGCGACTTGCTGCACGTAGTGGCCTGCAGCTGAAGGAAAGGCGAGTGACAACTGCAGAGCAAATCTGGTTTTGCATACTGAAGGGAGTGAGTGCAATACTTGCCTTAAAATAGGAAAGTGGGGGAATCTGAAGTTTGAGGCTGAGAAGATTTTGAAATATTGATGATCTCTGGTGATGGTTTTCAAATTGGGAATTACTGCATGTGTTTGAAGAATGAGGATGATTTACTTTTAAGAATTATTAATAGATACTTCTTTCCCAAGGTTATAGCCTATTTACAGTCTTGGTAGGAAAAATATAATATGAGGTTGTCCAATTAATCCTATATTGTCATAGGACAATGATGGTGCAGATTAAATGTGAAACAAAACACCAAACCTGCTACTAAAAAATTAAATATAAAACTACTTATAGTTTCAGGACTAGGCTGCTGGATCTTACAATGAGAAATATAAAGATATTGATTTGGGATAAAACTGAGCTGATAACATTGTGTCTATAGAGATACACATTCAGAGAGACAGTAGGGTACTTCTCTAGCTGGTGTGTCCATAAAGTGTGTAGAAAGGCTTTTTACAATGTAAAAAAAAAAAAAGCCCAGAATTTGTAAGACTGCACCTTCGTATCTCTGCGTATGCTGACATTTCCCATACTTATGTGAGAAAAGAAGAAAATGTGTTGTAAGTTTGAGGGATTTTCCAGACGTACAAATAGTAATTGAGCTCTTCTGTTTCTCACTGAATTTCAGTGGAAATTAAACACGTAAATCCAGTTTGAGAAGGCGTGAGAATTATCTCCTTTTAGGTACAACGGCATCAATAATGCATTGCAGTCTCACTATACAAAACCAGAGTACCAAAAATAGTCCTTACTGGTATAAATATTTAACAATATGTATTGGTTTTGCACGGCCTGGTTTTTGGTAGCAGGGGGGCCATAGAGATGGTTCCTGTGAGAAGCTCCTGGAAACTTCGACTGTGTCCAGCATAGCNATTAAAATACTTCTAAAACTTCCACATCGTGAAATTTTGCAGGCTGCAGAAGGACAGCTCCCTAGATGACAGGGAAGAGATTAATACATTTTAGTCTTAAACCACGCTCCTGGATTCTCTGCTCTTTTGAGATTTCCCCACCTGTTGCCATGGTTTCCAGTGCCAGTTACATCTTTGTCTCATAGTTCTCTTTTCAAATATATCTTTTTTAAGATAGGTTTATGGCTCCTTTTTCTGAACAGTGCTGTGGGATCCAGAGAGTCTCTTGGACTCCTCCTCAGACACACTTAGCTAACTAAATTTGGTTCTAACAATATGTATTGGTTTTGCACGGCCTGGTTTTTGGTAGCAGGGGGGCCATAGAGATTGTTCCTGTGAGAAGCTCCTGGAAACTTCGACTGTGTCCAGCATAGCCAATCTCTGATGGCTCTGAAAGATGGACATGGCCAAAACTGGGCCGATAAGAGAGGTTGGTAATGCCTCTGTGATGACATATTTAAGAAGAAAATGAAAGTCACACAGTTTTTGCTTCCAGTCAGAGAAGAGGAGGGGGTGAGAACATGTGAGGGAAAACAACACGGCGACACCAGGGTCAGTGAAGAAGGAGGGGCAGGAGGTGCTCCAAGCCCCAGAGCCGAGGTTCCTCTGCAGGCCATGGTGCAGACCATGGTGCAGACCATGGTGAAGCAGCTGTGCCCCTGCAGCCCATGGAGATCCACGGGGGATGCAGAGATCCACCCACAGCCCGTGGGGGAGGTGCCCGTGCAGGAGCGGGTGGATGCCTGGAGGGGGCTGTGATCCAGTGGAAGACCCAGTGGAGGACCCAGTGGAGACAGAGAGCCTCTGCTTCCAGGCTGGAGCAGCCTGTCCTTGGAGGGCTGCACCCCGTGGGAAGAGAGAGCCATGGCACAGCAGTTTTGGGAGGGCTGTGTGCCCGTGGGAGGGGCTCACGCTGCAGTAGGTGCAGTAGGACTGCTGCTCCTGAGAGCAAACCCATGGTGGAGAGGTTCACAGAGAACTGTCTCCCGTAGGAGGGACTCCATGGCCTCACAGGGGAAGGACTCCTCTCCCTGAGCAGGGGAGGGAAATCTCAGTGATGGACTGACCAAACCCCCATGCCCTGTCTCCCTGTGCTGTCGGTGGGAAGGAGGGAGGGGTTGGGGGAGAAAAGGTATTTTAAGGGCTTATTTTACTTCTCATTATCCTTCTCTGACTCTGTTAGCAATAAATTCACTTTGTAACTTTAAGTTAAGCCTGTTTTGCCCTTGAAGTGTTTTCTCCTGGTCCTTATCTCAACTAATGAAGCCTTCATTAGTTTTTTTTTTCACTCTCTCCTCTGCCCAGCTGTGGCAGGGGAGGGTGAGCAAGCGACTCTCATGGGTGCCTGGCATCAGGCCAGTGTCAAACCACGACACAATAAATAACAAGATCGAATCAAAACCACACTTGTGTGTCTCTTTAAATCCCTAGGTAGAGGTTTACTTCACTTCATCCAGACTCTGCATTACATAATAAATCACATCAGAGGAGACTTGCAGGTCGTGGCTGAGTGCAAGTCCTGCTAATTAGTGAGGCACTGAATGGTCTTTTAATCCATGCCAGTTGTGTGCATAACAATGGTCTGTTACTTTAGCACCTCACTGGAGCATTTCTGGAGTCTCTACCTCTACCCTCGCCTGTTGAGTGACAGCAGAGTGGCAGTGCCAGTGTTAGCTACATGTGTGCCAGGCTGGTGGGTACCATTATGGACCTGTACAAGTAGGTTTTTGCTGTATAGAGAGAAATCTAAAAAACAGCTGTGAATTGGAATCTTCAGTTTGCCGTGATAAAAACCCACTTGGAATGAGATGGTAATGGTTCTGAAAGGCTATCTCTTGTTTTATACTTTCTATTCACAAGTTTCACTTTTTGCCTGGGATTATGCATCACCTCAGATGAACCCATCAGAACTTTCTAGCAGTGATAGTCCACCCTGCAAAGAAAAAAACAGCAGCTGTTCCATAGCATTCAATCACAGCCCTGTCTGCTTGAGATGGGAAGGGCCTTCTTTGTGAAGAACATCACCTGCTTAGGTCTTTCTGCGTGAAGAAGGGTCACCTTCTGCTTGAAAAATATGAGCTCTTTTAATTTACAGAAAGCACAGCTAACAAAGAATTCTGAGTCCTATGGAAGATTTTCCAGTATGTGTTTGGAATTTAAGGGACTGAGCTTCTTGGGTTTACCCACCTGCATTATGTCTCTGAGATAGCCAACTCTTCTAGTGTGGGCACTTAGTTGTATGCCATGGATAGTTGAAGTGTCCCTGCCTGGTGAAGATGTGGGTTATCCCTTCCTACAGCGTCCTTGAGAATGGATACATTTTCTTCTGACCAGTCTGGTCTTGGGTACATGCAGCTACTTTCAGGTTAATTTTACTGCAGAAGTTGCATGCTTACATTTTCTGGATATGTTTTCTAGCAGAGATATTTGGATAGTCAATGATCTGGCCGGCTTTTTCAAATATCTGTGCAATTATTTTAAATAAAAATGGACCAAAGTCAGTACTTAAATATATTTCTGTAAACTGTTTGCATGTGTGTTTGTTTATTCTAAGGAATGTAGCAGATCTATGTAAATTGTGTTTAGACACTTGTAAAAATAACAATTTGACCCAGTTGTCTGAGAGCAGTTGCCTTATGAAAGAACTGCTGAGGATCAATGAAGACCTACCATGAGAAAATACAAATTTGAGTGTATAATGAAGATTTACAGTGAAAAATTCCATAGCTAAATTATTTGAAAATTAGGTATATAGCATGTGTTTCACTCTGACTCTCAGTGTTTAATGTCAACATGTTTTGTGGACAGAAGGGAAAAAGTCAATGTCAGAAGCTTGACGTCAGTAAATGTTTTTGTGCCATCTCCCTGGCCTTCTGGTAGCACACTAGGAGGGCAGGAGCTATACAACATGCAAAACTCACTTTAAAACCATAGTGCATTAATTGTCTGAATGAAAAGATTCAGTGAGTTTGCTTCCATAGGATGCTGTCTTTTTTAATGGTAGCTGCCAGTATTTTCATTATTGACCAGGGTGATGGAATACTGAATGTGCTCACTAAACATGGAGGTGGATGTCCAGCTGAGAGTCGCTGCTAATCCAGTTTCAGGTTCCTTTAAACTGTAGTATAGCCTTAGACTTCAAAATCAACTTGACAAGTTGGAGGAGAGATCTGAAAAAAACTATTGGCAATCAGAAGGTACAGCTGCTAAGTGTTGGACAAAGGCAGAGATGGGGATCGAATAGTAGACAGTGATTCTACAGAGTAAGGTCTTGCTGTTACTGTAGTTAAAAAGCTGTATATAAAGAAAGAAAATCATGTGTGTCTACTCCTCCCTCCCTCCCTTCCCAAGAGAAAGAAAGTAATAAGGAATAACTTTTCTGGATAAATATAAAGAGTATTTTTGATTAGTGTTATTATTTTGATCCATGAGGACTTTTTTCACCTTTCCCATGACTATGATCCATACAGCTCCTTACTCCATCCTTCTTCTCCATCTCCAGTTGGGAAACCAGTGAGTCTGTCATTTTGTCAAGAGGACTTTCATTTTGTTGAGAGGCTTTCTTAGGCCTGGTGGTGGGACAAGTCTGTAGATGTCATGAAAATGGGTTAGGTTGGGAAGGCGGCATTGGCCTACCTTTGTTTCGCTGGGAGGAGCCCAATAGCTGCCATCATCGTGATGTATCTGTGATATCCTCAGGCTGGGACAGAGAGTCACTGGTCAAAAAACACTTGTGGCCTTTCAGACTGCTCTGTGAGAATGTTTTATTTCACTGAAGTACTGATGCTGTGTGTTACCTCCTGCCATGTCAGATGAATGTCAGTCCCAGTGAGTTTGCAGTGAATAAAGTATGGTATCCAGGGTTTCCCTCAGAATAAAGTGTTAGCTCTGGACAAACACTTACCTACAACTCTGCAGTGAAAATGTACCTTTTTAATGTAGGATCTCTTGGTTTTGATTAAATTGTGTTAAAACAAATGCTGAGTCAGTTGCATGCATTTTAATAGGTGTAAGTACATGAAAGGAATAACAGTTTGTTCATCATGAATTTTTCAGTTGCTTCTTTAGGTTTTTATTATTTCAAATGAAAGAGGTTGTACAAGTATAAAAAATTCAAATTGTTTTTAAAAATTTAAACCAATTAAAAGTTGCATTCCTGGTGAGAAGAAAGAACAACTTTTTGCTGAATTACCTTCAGTTTAGATTTATACTTAATTTTTACATCAGTATTTTTATACCAGTGATTTTTAGAAGATTTCATTTTTGTTTGAGCAGCAGAAAGATTCCAGGGCATCTGTGTTTTCCTTTTTCAATGACTAAATTTTTTTTCCAGGTAAGTGATGAGATTCCTGGTCTTTTTGTTTAAGGGTAGCTTTTAAAGCTACTTTTCAAGTTCCCTTTAATCAGAAGTATTTAACTTGTGTCTGGGGCTATTTGAAAATAATTGGGGTTTTTAAGGTGTTTGAGTGGATGCAGAACACAGAATTGAGAGGAAAGGAAGAACTTCCCAGCTGAGTTGTTGCATCTGCTCCCTCCAGCCTGCCTGGGAGCTGATTGCCTACCCTCAGAGCCTGTCATTGTGGTTGCCTGTGGCTTCTTGTGGCAGAAACAAGAACATAAAACCAGCTATTTTGGGTAAGACAGCAATGCCTCTTGCAGTGCCCAGGCGTCAGCAATAGCCAGTGCCTGGGGAAGGTTTATAGACAGGGCAATAACAGTGCAGTGCTTTTGTTCAGCTTCCAGCTGGAGGGGCTTCCAGAGCAAGGGGTAGTGTTCTTGTGGTTAATATCCCTTCACTGGTCTCCCCTGCCCCAGTAAAACACTCCTTGAACTTCTGTCAACTTTTTCAGCACCTGCAATAACTCATGGCAGAGTACTGCAGTGTGTGTGATAAATGAAGTTATTTTTTCTTAGCTTATTATGCCAGTTTTATTTAATGCCTGCTTATTCCTGCATTAGAAGCAACAATGAACCATTTTACCCACTTGGAGCTTTCCGTGACTCAAGATTCAAACACATTCCTGTTTCTCACACAAAATTGAAGCTTACCAAGGGTCAGGGGCTACTGGTCACACCGCTCACTCCTTTCTTTTTGATGCTGAATAGTCACAGATATTTTTTCACTGTTCTCTCCACACTTGGAAGTTTAACTATATCCTTTCACAGGCAGGAGCACCAATGAAGGGGACACTTTTTAAAGCCATTATTTTGTGCAGCAGCATAAAATATTGTTGGTTTAGCTTTCTTTTTCTTGGGTAAACCCAAATAGTCGATTTGGGTTTTCACTGCAGCAGAGTCTGAAGTAAATGTTTTCTTTAAAATTGTCTCTTGTAACCCCACAATACTCTTTCTGAGCAATAGAAAGTAGTTAAGTGTGCACAGGAAGTTTAGATATTTTTCCCTCAATGTGGCCTGCTTCACATTTACCTGTGGTGAATTTCATTAATCACTTTATATCCTTGTCACTGTATACTCTGTGAGGTGCTTATGTAGCTCTTTCTGACTAGCAGTATTTTTATTAAGGTAAATAGTTTAACCTTCTTACTGATTTTAAGGGGAGACAGTTTGTACACAGATTGAAGTATTACATTTCAGTGAGACTTGCCCGAAGATTTCCCTTTACTGAGAAAATGAACCACTTTATGCTTGATTTTATCATTTCCACTCATTGATACAATCATTATCTTTCTTATTCCATGACAATTTAGCATGGTGTTCTGTGTCGGGTGGGTTTTTTATGATCTCTGTGGAAGAGACCTTGTGAAACCCTCTGAAAATTCAAGTAAACTATTTTGAAGTGATACAGATCTGCAGTTTGGCTGCTTTCAGCCTCGCACTAATCCGTCTAATCCGAGTTGCACAGTCTCTCTTAGCTTTCCCATTGAAAAAGGAGGCAGGAGTGCATCTAAGGACTGCCTCTCCTTCCCTTGTAGAAGCTGGAGTGGCTCTTGGAGCACCATTTGGACAGACTGCCGTTATTACAAGGTAACCAGTGCCCTGGGCTGGGGAAAAGAGGAAAGGGAAATTAGAGGCAAATCCAGCGAGTGAGAAATGAGATATGTGAAAACTTAAAAGAACATAAATGGAATGCTGGCAGTCATTGCTAGTGTGCTTTAAAAGAAACCTTTTTCTTGGCACCTGGGCCACTCCTGTCCACAGGTTGAGCAATGTTGTGTGATACAGAAATGTTTAGGGAAGCCAGAGAAGCAGTTTCTTTGGAGTAGTCCCATTGACTCCACTGGAAGTTTGATCATGCTGCACATCGGATGTTATGGAATAGGTGAAACCACCTTGTTTAATGACTGACTGCCCCTTTAGCCCAGCCAGCCTGTCTGTGAGTCCATCTTCTAAAACTCTGTGTTAGCTTGTGTGCTGGAGCATGTCTGTCTCTCATAAAAATGCAAGAATGCAAATATATAACTACAATTTTTAATTTGCTATTAGCTTTTAAAAAGAACTTAGTGTACTGGTTATTAGAAACTGTCAGTAAGAGATTGGATAGCAGCTCTCGTGGCGGGCTCTGTGTGTGGGATTATTTTGAAGACAACTGTTAAATTAACACTTGGATCAAGTAGAAAGACTCCAGGGTATGCCACAACATAACCTGTGAGGTCAGTAATGTTATATCAGTAATATAAATCAATGGTAATCGCAATTATTATTATAGTAAATAAAAATAAATAGCATTCTTAACAGATATCCAGTTTGGAGTTAATTTACTCAGAAGAAATAAATATGATTAAAGCAGTGGATTCTTTGAAGTCATAAAGTCCAGGTCATCACCTTCATCTTTTCTGTCTGATGAATTCTGGGATTATTCCTGGTTCTGTTATGTCTGCTTTCATTTAGTTACAGACACAACTTCATCAAATATTAATAATAAGGGGTGTAGGAAAGCCTTTGCATCTTGTTCCTTGCTCTTCCTTGCTGCCTTATCAGGAATGAGAGTATTCTAGAAGTCATGGTCAACTGCTCCTGCAGAGCCAGCAGATGGAGAGCAAGAACACTGCTCTGTTTCTATGTGAAAATGAAATAAGGAGTTGCTATTGTTTGAGGAGGAAGAGGGTTAAAATGTAATTAGCCAATCAATATCATGAATAGAAAATGAAGTTTGAGAAGGTTTAATTTTGAAAAGACCCACTGCAGATACTATGTTCGCCCCCTCCTCAAATCAGTTCTTTTTCTCCCCTTAAAATATTAAATGTACTCAAAACTTTCTGACTGGACAAATTGATGGTTAATGCATGCAAATGCAATCTAGCAGCATGGCTGGCTTCTCTCTGAATAGCTTATTTTAGCTTCTTGCATCCTGCAGCTGATAGAAGGATATGAGCACCGAAGTGCTGCTTGTAAGAATGCTTTCCTTTTACCCGGCCTCAAAGTTGGCACCTGTCAGGTATTCACTGGCAAACGGTTATAGTTATGTGGGTAGTGGTGCAGCCTCCCTCTGAAGGCAAACACCTGGAGCAGCTGGCAATATAGTACATACCCCATTTTATCAATCAGCCATTTCCCTAACAGACTGTCTTCTATTCTAGTACTCCCTTTTTCGTGATTTGAAAGTACAACTTTTAGGCATTTTGCAGAAGGTTGCTTTGTAGCCAACTTTAATCATAGCAGAAAGCATTAATTATATAATATTCTTTTTAATAAATCAGATAACTTCTCAGAAAAAAATATATTTTCTCAGTAAAAATTTTGATTCATGAGAAAAACATCTTTTAATTCAGATAATAATGAGGCTGTTAAAAATCCCTGGTTGAAAACAGTCTGTGCACTTATTCAGGATTCTCACTTGTGGCAAGAAAAATTTATTATTTAAAAGAACTGATCTATGCACACTGATGTTATCAAGCCTGAAACTTCTCTCACCATTTTAATAGGTGTTTTGTGGGCTGTTCATAGCAGTGAGCCTTATATTGTACAGTCAGTGCATCCAGGTTCAGCTGCCCATAGTCTATAATAAACCTATTGTCTTGAGGTTTTACTCACTTTGAGTATTAGTTCAGTATGATGAAAAATGATAACAACTGTACTTGGAAGTTTAACAGTGAAGTTTAAAAGCAAAGTTTTGCTCACATCCCTGTGTAAATTAGGGTCAGTGGAGTTTTATTTTATTAGGTCCCATCTCCTGCACCCATCAGCACGTACGTGTGCACATTCCAGTAATGCCGTGAGAGGCATGGCTAACATCTGTCACAGGCAGTCTGCTCTTGTTTCTCTTTCTTTTTCACAGGGGTCAAGTTTCATATGGAATTTTATTTTTAAAGATTTTGATTTGTATCTCATTTGTTAAGTTTGTTTCCTAGAAGGAGCCCCAGCTGAAGGAATGCAGCCTGCATTGAAACACAGAGGTGTGCTGCAGGGTGATTCTCATGTAGTCAGGTGCTCTTTTCAGAGCCTGTGTCATGAGGACTTAAGTTTTGATTGGGGAATAAATAAATCCACGAGCTTCAGAGTCAAGAATACCTTTAAATAATAGAAGTCTGCCCACTAGAAGATCTTTTATATATCCAAACTCTGTGTCTTGAAATACCTCTAGGTGAAGGGGTGAATATCTTCCCTGTGTTTCATAAGTCACAGGTCTGATCACAGGAGAGATTTGATGAACTTCTGGTAATCTGTTTTGCCAAGGAACTTAGAGCTGTTGCTTCCTCAAACGTGGCTTAGTGCCTGGAAGAATGATGGTGCTGTTGCTAAGCACCTGTTACTCGCCTCGCTCCTATTCTCTGACAGTTGAGAAGTCTGAGTCTTTGGGTGGTTTGATGCAGTCCCAGAAATGAGCAGGAAAATGCTATTCACAGGTAATGGTGGGATTCAAGTGCTCTCCTCAATTGCCAGCACTTAGAGGAGGTCTGACCATTTTGTCATTTAAGGTACAAATATACCTTTGAGTATACCTTTGTCGTATACCTTTGAGACACAGTAAGAAAGCAGCGTGTCGAAAATGACCTCAGAAAAAAGCAGTAACCCTGCTTGGCTAGTTTATGACTAGTTAAACTTGGCTAGTTTAAGACATATTTGTTTCTGAGCTCAGACCACTATCAGTCATGCCACTTTTTTTCAATATTCTGGTCTTGGATATCACAGGGTAGTGCTTTAAATTTTATGTGAGACTTTAGTGAAGTTAGGACTTTGCTATCCGTAATCAAGTTCTTCTTCACTGAAACCAATATTGTCTTCAGTCACAGGATGCCCCACTAGTACAAAACCAGGAAATATGTGGGTCAAATTTGCAGAAGTTGGATTGAAAACACATAAGCTTGTTCATTGTTGCCTTACGTATTCAAGGTTTCTTGGACCTGTTGGAGTGGGTCTAAAGGAGAGTTATGAATACGAACACAGGGCTGGAGCACCTCTTCTGTGAAGACAGACTGAGAGAATTGGGATTGTTCAGCCTGAACAAGAGCAGGAGACCTTATAGCACTTTCCAGTACTTAAAGGGGGCTGCAGGAAGGCTGTAGAGGGATGTTTTACAAGGGCATTGATAGGACAAAGGTCAATGGCCTTAAGCTCAGGGAGGGTAGATTTACATTAGATATTAGGAAGAAATTCTTTGCTGTGAGGGTAGTGAGGCACTGGAACAGGTGTCCAGAGAAGTTGTGGATGCCTGTCCCTGGGAGTGTTCAAGGCCAGGTTGGATGAAGCTTTGAGCAGCCTGGTCTAGTGGAAGGTGTCCCTGCCCACAGCAGGGGTTTTGGAACTAGATGATCTTTCAGGTCCCTCCAACCCAAACCATTTTTTGATTCTATGACTGAACTGGAGGAGACTTGATGAGTTGTTTAACTAGTGATGAAAGGATGGGCTTATGGTACCAAAGGAAGATTTTGGGTACCTGTGACAAGAACTAGACTGTGCAGTGAACTGGAAGCAAAATTGATGAGGCAGTGTTGAGTAATACTGAGGTGTTGAGTTATTTTTCAAATTGTATTTCAGTAACTTCTACAAAAAAGTGTCCTTTTTCAGTCTCTTCAGTCCTCTTTCAGTCTCTTGCTTTTAGAATTAGCTGTCCATAAACAGTCATCACATTTGCATTCTTAGAAAATTAGGCTGCTCTAAGGTGCCATGAAGAGAGATAAAAGCGTGGTGACCATTGTCACCACTGATAGCCACCTCCTTTATGGATCTTCAGGCAGAACACAGCTGTCCTCAAGTCAGTTTAGTAATTTTACCTAGTTGTATTGCTGAGGTTTGTTTATTTGAACAAATCCCTGATTCTGTGATTCAGGTATTCCAGCTCTCTCAGATCTGTTGTTTGTCAGGTTTTTCATTGTGAGTTAATATTATATCTGCATTAAATATTAAAAATATTTCAAAACAGTTGCTTTCTGTGTGCCTTCTACCTTGTATTTTTAAAAAAACACCTTCAAATTAAAGATATGTTAGATATTCTGCCACATATTCATGCTTTAGTGACTAATTTAGCATGATTAAAGCATTCTGCTTGTATTATTGATATACTTTTCAAATTAATGTTCTTTATTTGTCAAGGGACAAAAGCTTAATGCTGTTGTTAATTGCATAAAAGAATTAACTTTGTCCAATACCTGGATTTAACTAGGTTAATTGGAAATACCTTTAAATGTATCTTTGATGCTTCTTGTCCCACTCACAAGGTGGGTGCTGGATTTTTGCCTACAGCTTGACTAGAGGACATTTGATTTCTTCTCAGTCTGGGATTGAGCATGTCAAAAACTGAGCTCACAGACAGCTCCTTCTCACCAGGAGCAGGGATGTGCGTGTGCAAGTGCCATGCAGCGTATCCAGAGTGACAGTAAAAAAATAAAAGGGAGAAAAAAAGAAAGAAAAAAAAAGAAGGGGAAAAAAAGACAGGCTGCAGCCTGCTTAGCATAAGCAGCTGCTGCTTGCTGTCTTGTGCTGTGAGAGCACCTTTCTGACAGGTTCTCAGGCTCGGCTCCGAGGTCAGCGTGGGATTAGGATGGGAACCCACTTTGCCTCTCCTGACAGCTGCAATGTTTAGTCACCGCGCGGTGACTTCAGCCCTGTGGCTTCTAAAGAATGTTTAATTAGTTTGCCTGCTATCGAAAATTATCTCAAGCAGAGACACAAACATATGTTGGAATTGGAGAAGACATAGTAGGGGGGCTGGTGAAGGATGGCATCCAAAATATTATGAATAATTTTTTATATAGGCTGTTACACTGTTAAAATTTTAAGTTTTCATAGGTAGTAATCCTAAAGTGAAGAGGTGCTTTTGTTCTGTGTAATTATTTTTGAGACATCCCCTGAAAACAACATTTCTTGTCTAATAAGAAAGTATGTTGAAGCAAACAAGTACACTGCTGTTCTCTCCTGTGGAGTAAGAGCTTGGTGGGAACTTGAGGAGCCTTGGGAAGACACAAGTGCCGTTGTGCGAGGAGAGCCAGCCCTCCTCGCCAGCACTCTGTGAGCACAAGCCAAGTTGAGCAAGTTTGTTATAGATAAAAGCCTTGGATCTCTCCTGCTTTCTCTTGGGACTGGCAGTGTCTCACTGTAAATTGTGACTCCATCGCACCCAGAAATACTTCCTGAAAACCCAACTCTTTTCCAAATAGCTTTTAATGCATGAAATGGATCAGCATCCCCTCCTTTGTAAGCTTTCTCTAAGGAAACAAACTGCATTTGGAGGTTAAAAGCCTTTTAACTTAAATGTGTATCTGTGTGGCTTGTGGTGGGAGCAGGGACACAGGAGATGAAACGTGGCAGCAGCCACTGGGTTTCACGGCCGGGTAGGAGACACAACCTGCAGCCGCTGCTTCCACTCGGCTAAACCTCCTGAGAGTGTGCTTCTGTAAGGGCATTTTCCCACCAGAAGGAAAGCTAAGGAGCCAGGGCCTAAGGAGAGCTCACTGGCCTATGGGGTGAGTTGCTGAGTATTTAGGTTGCATTAGACCAGCAGAGACTGTGGTGCAGAAGTATATGGATACACATTTATAGGAAGCCTAAAAACATATGCCCAGCTAGGCTGACTACAGAACAAATTGGGGTTATTTTTCTATCCATGTCTTCTACTTTGTTTCTTACTTTCTTTTATTGACTGGTCTTAGAAATGGGTTTTTTTCCTACAATTTTATTTGTAACTTCCTCACGGTATAGATAATCCCAATGAAGCTCAGTCTGTATTTTTTTTAATTGTTCTAAATTAACATGATGTGTACTTTTTGAAATACATCCTGAGTAACCTTGTGGCCTGTTTTTCATTTTTACTTGTCCTCCCTCTTGCTATTTAAAGCTCAATTAACTTTTCATTAAAGGTTTGTAGACTTTATGGAGTAGAAATCATATAAACCTTGTCTGTTTGGTGCATCTGTGGAATGAAATAGCTTTTCTTATTTGTGATTTTAGGCTCATATGAGGGGTTGATGACATTGTAGGGAATATAGCCCGTTGCATATCCTAGGTTGTACAAATAGCTGTCAATAAGATGTATCTCTCTACATGTTGTCATGTCAAATTACTAATTTCTATTGCTGACTTTGCAGTTCTTAAGAGGAATGTTGTAAATATTAATGAAACATGTTTTTCAATCTTCCAGTGCTATAGTAAACTATTATTCCCATTTTATGAAAAAAAAAATTACAGCATGGAAACTATAAGATGCTCATGAATATGAATGTTTTTGGCAGGAGTAGGAAGTAACTGAATTTATAGTGCCTGTGTTTTAACCAGGAGACATTATTCTTCCTGGCTGAAATTTGTTGATTCACATCATAATTGCAAAGGACTCTTCTGATAAATGGCATAAATGTTGCTATGGCTTCCCAGCATCTGTTTTTTGGCAGTCAGACTGTGGAGCAGCTTGGAGTTAAGTGAAGCATCTACCTCTGCTTGTGCCAATTTGCAGAACTGTGATGTAATGGAGGGTGTCAGCAGGATTCTTCTCCTCTACTTCACAGCAAGAAGAAGAACTCAACACTGCCTTCTTCATTAGTGTTTAAATGGGTTTTTTTGCTTACTTAAGCTTTTTAAGAATAAGCTAGGAGGGTTAATACTTTAATACATGTAACATACTGCATAATAGTATGTAGTTATTTCATCATCCCTCAGCCAGTTGCTAAACATTGACTGATGTTTTAACAAATATAACAAATATTTCCGAATGCTAAGGTAGAAATGCTGTATATAGTCCTGTAAATAGGTGTTTTCCTATGTTTTGGATACAAATGTATACAGAATTGCATGTCTTTTTTAAAAAATGTAGATTTTCCTATAAACCCTGTAGCTATTGTTCATTGTGTATTGTAATTGTTAGTGGGCTTTTTCTATTTTAGACTTGTCTGTAGGGAAAGGTTCCTATTAAAACTCATTTCAGAAAAGTAAAAGCTTAGTAAGAGTATTGAGCTCCTCCTGAGATCTGTAGAAACACATGGTGTCTGGGGAAAGAAAATGGAGAAAGTCAGATTATTCTCCCAACCTGTGTACAGGCTGGAGTTACCACTTGTTGACTATAATGAAATCAACCTGTATGAAGCAGCACAGTAATTATGCTATGAATGGAGGAGCAGCAGCTTAAGACTATTCTCCATAGAGTGCATATTGCTGTGTACTGGGCTGTTGGGGATTGACCCCTCTCTGCAGTGTGCCTGGAAGTGCTTCTTATATGAGATTTTGCTACCTAGGATTGCATATTTTGCTGACAGCTGTTGTTTCAGAGATAGGCAGAAGAGTTTTGTTCTTATTTCTTCCCTATCTTGTACATCCTCCAGTTCCCCATCAGCCACTCTTCCTGTTGTGAAATCAAATGGAGAGTCTTTAGGAAAGCAGGAGAATACCCAACAGCAGGATATTCTAGCCATTATTTCTCTAAACCTAACTAAACTAGAGAAAGCCCTAAAATGTGCTAAAAATTTCCATATCATTCACTGGTGTTCTGGGTGAAGTCATCCTTTTCATAGAACTGGTGTGTTTAGACTGTCACATTCGGAGTCTGGTCTTCAGTTAGGAGAATCATAGAATCACAGAATGGTTTGGGTTGGAAGGGACCTTGAAGACCATCGAGTTCGAACCCCTCTGCCATGGGCAGGGACACATTCCACTTGAGCAGGTTGCTCAAAGCCCCTTCCAACTGCCCTTGGATCCACAACTCTGGACAGCCTGTTCCAGTGTTTCACCACCATCATCATAAATGTCTTCCTTATGCTCAACCTAAACCTCCTCTCTTTCAGTTTAAAACCTTTGGCCCTTTTCCGGTCACTACAGACTTTGTTAAACAAAGTCTGTCCCCGTCTCTCCAATAATCCCCCTTTGTATGTTGAAAGCTGCAGTGAGGTCTCCCCTGGAGCCTTCTGTTCTCCAGGCTGAACAGCCCCAGCTCTCAGAGCCTTTCTTTGTAGAAGTGTTCCAGCCCTCTGGTAATTTGCATGGTCCTCCCCTGATCCTGGTCTGGCAGGTCCATGTCTCTTGTGCTGGAGACCCCAGAGCTGGATGCAGTACTCCAGGTGGGGTCTCAGTGAAGCGAAATAGAGGGGCAGAATCCCCTTCCTTGACCTGCTGCTCCTGTTAATGTTGTCTTTCAGCTTGTGTAGCTTGCCATTCCTCTTCTGCTCTGAATCTTTGGCTTTGGAAATATTTTGAAAGTTTTTACTTGATTTCCTCAGCTGTTCTTTCAGTGTATTTTAGCATTCAATGCAACAGATGTGTTCCAGAAAGAAGGAAATGCCGTTCCCATTTTGGGAAGAAGTTACAAGAATCTTTCATTTACGAGAGAGGAGTCAAGGGAGTTCTTGTCTAATAGAGTAGTGGAAGATAACATTATGGGCAGTGAATTAATTTTACCTTTGTACGTAGAGTATTGATAAAAATGTGGCATGTCACACAGTGATGTTTTCCCTTTCATTAAGTGTGTTGTGTGAATGACAGAGAATTGAGTAGGAAGCACTAATTATCAACCACAGTTTTATGTATAATTGGGCCTATAATGAGAAGCGTGAGTGCTTTGTTTACTGCTCACTTCAGTTCTGAAACATAAAAACACAGCCAGCAGCACAATGAAGAGCTGTCCTCATAAATTCACTCAATTTGATACCAGAGTTGATACCAAAATTTTATTTGGTATTAAAACAGTACATTGCAGGCATGCATAATGGTACCAATTATTTAAATGTACATTTTATGCAGTATATATAGTTATAGCCTCAGTTTGAGGATATAGATAACTCTGTAACTTTTGAAAGCCGTGAGCAAGATGGAGGAGATTGAAACCACAAAAGCCCACCTGAGCTTCTTTGGTTACGCTGTGTGCTGGTTATGCCATGTGAGTTCTGCACGGTCTCTATTCCTTGTGAGATTGTGATGGGGCGGGCTTTTCAGGGGAATGAATTGTATTTGCACAGTTGTTACTCATGAGCACAATGTGTTATCTGCTGGCTGATGTCTTGTGTACAGCTGTTAATGTTTATGTTAGTGCTGGTTTATCTGCAGTAGCAGTTTTACTGAGCGGGAAGTAGGCAAGTGAATATGAATGTTTCCTATGAAATATGGCATCTTTGAACAAGGACCCATCTCTGAGGTATTACACTGTGCTGTCAGCACTGGGGAGAAACCCAGCCCCTTGTGGGACTTGACCTGAGGAGACTCCTTTGAGCAGATGAACAGGAGGACCTGAGGTACTTTATGTGATGGGTCATCACACAGCCATGGGTTGCTGCAGCAGCAGCCTGCAATGCTCACTGTTCGTAGTGACTTTGCAATGAAGTTGAGGATGAATGTGTTACAGGTGACCAAGGCTGGGATACAAACTATCGGTAAAGAAGCTTTGTTAATTTTCTTGGTGTGTCATTTTCAGTGTATGATCTTTAAACTTCACCAAAAGCCTAGAAAAATTGAGGAGGGGTAGTTAGTAATATTACAAGATTTCATTTTCTTTATGTTTTTTTTTTCCTTGTCTTCTGTATTAATATGAAGAAAAGTGTAGGATTTCTTTATCTAAGAAACTTCTTGATCAATTTATTGCTTTTCTTAATTGTGCTGTGTGGAATAATCCAAGGGGATAGGGAATATTTCTGATGATTTGAAGATAGACAGTTTCCACTGTGTATGAGGTATTTTTGATGGAAACATTTGAAAGGCCCAGTTTCTAATTAGTCAGTGTACAGGTATTGGCTGTCACTGTATTCTGCCAGCAGCCCTGGGAGATATTAAGTTGCATTTATGCCATTGCCCAGCCAGTAATTGTATATGACTGGTTGAGAATAGAGATGGCAATTTCCCAATGGTTTCCTGGACATTTGTTCAGAAACTAAGCCAGAATCACGGGAAGGTGGGTCATCTGGTCTCAAGCTAAATGAAGTCTGGGGTGTTCTGGAGAACTGTGGGAGACATGGTGTTGGTACTATGGATTACCCCGTGGGCCTGAGTCAGAGGTGCCTGACTGCATGGAAACCTAGCAGTTGTGCCAGGCCTGTGCTGGTTCTCACAGAGGTCCTTTGTGCCTGAATCAGAGCTTTCTAAGCCAGGAGCATCCCCCTGGTGTCACTCTGGAAATGAGACCCGAATTTAAGAGGTGGCACGAGAGGAAAAAACTGTGCAGTACTAAGTTTCTCATCCTGTCTTCTGCCCTCAGATTTCCCTCTGGTTCTGATTCTGGTGCCTCAGATACTGAAGTCCAGTGTAGATCCTGTGATTCTTAGATGCCTCCATCTATTTTCCAGTTCTGTGCCCTTTCTCCCTTTCCAGCTCAAAGAGTCTGGTCAGTTCTGCTAGCCCTGTAGTTGCACTTTCAACAAGGAAGGGTTTCAGAAAGGCCCTTGTGCTAGTAATTACATGCAATTTCTGTACCAGTTTGAGACCATAGCTTGTCCAGTGTTTGTCATCAGCTGCAGAATATTGATAGAGATTGCTTTTTCCTAAAGCAGTAAAAGCTGCATACAGTATTTATGTTATGCAGTAAATACAAACTGCTACATCTACCTACTGAGTCAGAGCAGAGAAACAGGGCATGTTTGTCTAATTTGTATGTGTTGTGCACTTTTTCTCAGGCACAAACATGCTCAAAAAGCAATCCAAAGATCCTTATAGCTGTTTTCAAAATCTGACTAGCCACCAGGAACTGAGGAGTGCTTCATTTTCATCTTAAATTTTTCGAAGTCCTTGATATTGTTTAATCCATAGAGGGAGTGGTATTTATGTAATGAACAGCTATGCCATGCTTTGAATAGTTCACAAAGAAGATAGAAGTCCCTATTTCTTCTTGGCGTTGGTAGGGTATCACTATGTTAATATGCTTCACAGTCACAAATGAATGTAATTTTTCAGGATCCTATGAGCAGAGAGGCATATTTATCCCATATTTACCCCAGTTCACAAATGGGCAGCTAAGGATCAGAGATTAAGGATGCAAGTATCTATTATGAATTGTGGGAGTCATGATTACACAGCTTGAACCATTTCATCTTCTGTTTTTCCTCTTACTTTGATACCTAGCACTCTTCCTGCAGCTGTATGAACCAAGCAGCTGCCTTTGCAATCAGAGCCAGTATTAGATACTGGCCTGTGCCTCCAGCACTTTTCCTTCAGCTGCATAGGCAGGCAGGCAGCTGCTTTTATGTATTAATATGTGGAGCTGGCATTGGTTATTAAGGCAGCTGCTCAGCTGCCCTTACAGCTGGAGGAAGGGTGTTTCCTACTAGGAACAGCTCATAGGAGTGGAGAGACTTCAAAACAGGGAGGGTATGGCCTGGCTTTTCATCTCTAAGCTATATTGCTTAGGGCTGCGAAACTGTGTGATTTCATTAGGAAGTGTATACAATTAATGGAAGTAATTGAATATGTTGAAGTTACCTACCATTTTTTTCTTCTGCATTTTATGGGTTTAGAGTGGTGACAAAAGTCACCATGTGACTTGATTTTTCCTACAGCAGAAATGTTTATATTGCTTAAATTTAACCAGTTGAGTTAAAGTTTTGTACTGAATTTAAAACCTGGTAGCCCTACCTCTTTTAATTGTAGAATTAGTATCTGTTCAGAACAGTCTTAACATCTTTTTGGGATTTTCATACACGGAGGTGAAATGGGAAGCTGTGCATGTCCATCCTGGCTTGTAGCACTTGGCTGTTTGTTCAGGGCACTTCTGTGAGGTTTAAAGACTCATTTGAGTTTGAACATTGAGCTCTTACTTCTGCCCTTGTTCAGAGAAAAAAACTGAGAGCTTCCATTATGGTTTGTGCAGCCTTTGACAGATGAAAGCTCTACTCTGCTGTGTTTCATCTGGGCATCAACAGCCAGTGGCAGCTTGGTTTTAGAAGGCCTTGTCCATATGAAACTTCCTCCTGTCAAATTCTTGAGTAACATAAGGCTTAGATGAAAAGAAGAATGGGGATTAGTGAAAAGCCTGAAAGTGCTGTGTGTGACCATAAAGCTATGCCATCATTGGTAAGTGACATAAAGCCCACGACTAAGCTACTTCAGACTTTGTGGACAGTGTTGAATGAAGTAGCAAAACTCTGCAGAGAGCACCGAAGTGGTTCTGGAAAGAGGAAAGCAGTGGAGAGAGAGTAAGCAAGGCGATATTTAATATTCTGTTGAGTGAGCAAAGCAGGCATCAATGGCACAGGACTGTGCACCTCTTGAGTATGTAGCGAGCTTTTATATGGGGCTAGGGAAATAAAAGAGGTCTTTGAGGAGCAAATAGGAAAGCATGAGAGGATCTCAGTAGTGACAGGAGCATGTTCCTCTGTGGGACTGGGAGTCCTACGCACCATAAGCTGCTCTTGGAGTGTAAACAAACACCTATTGGAAGAATGTGGCATGCTTTTCCTTTGATGTTGCTGAGAGGTTTTGAAGTACGTGTAAGAAGTAGTCTTCCTCTTTTTCACACCCACCTCCTCACGCCACTTAGTTAAAATTAGTTTCAGTTCTTTCCTATGGTATTTGCAGTATGTCAAGTGAAAGTGTTTTCGTTTTGTGTTTTGGCTATAATGAAAATCACTTCTCTCCTCAAAAGTCTTCAGACCAAAAGTTAAGTTTGTCTAATATTATTTTTAGGTGCCAATTCAAAGAAACATTATTATTGAGTGTAATTTCTCCTTTGATATACAAATGAGGTTCTTTTGATGTGGGGTGGTTGTTCCCATAGCAAAGGAACTCTTCAGAGCAGTTCATTATTAGCAAGCAATTGTTAAACGTATTCATCTGTTTGTACCATGTAGGCAAAAGTGATTGTGGTGCTCCCCAAGTAAGCTTGTCTCGTACATGGTCTGTATCTCCTGTTACTCGTCCTGCTGAATTCTGTCAGATTGTGAATACTTGGAACTAAATTATCCAGTGTCATTTTCCCTTACTGGTTGTTTATTTTCCTTTCTGTGCTGCAGAAAGTGTCAAGCATTTCTGAATGTATGTTGCCTTTTTTAATGTAGTGTTATCCTGTCCAGCTTCTGGACAATACCTTGAAATTTGACAGGGGTGACCTTCATCAGGGAGGTGCCTCATGCTGCTTGCTTGATAGTCCATGTAGACTGAGCTAAGGTAGCAGACTTTTGGACACATACATGGATGTCTTTAGTGTCTACTGTTCTCCTCCCAGACCAAAGGCGACTGGAGCATTAGCAGCAGAAACTCACGTCCTACAGCCCAGTGAGGAAGGATTGATAATAGTGAGGAAGAAACTGTAATTTCTAGACTTGTTTTGTTTCTCCTGGTCAGGAAAAGAATGATTTGCATTTCACAGTCCCTTGATCACTGTGCCAGTTGTCGGTCATATGATTAGAGAATCAAGTACCACTTCTAGTGTCAGAGGGTAGTTTGCATGGGGTGATTTCTTCTGGTGCCAAGAGTAACAGCTAGTAGTAGTGCTGATCCTCTCAGGGGAAGAAGAGAAAACTGAACTGGGATTTAGAAGAGTTAGACTCTTCTTTCTGCTCTATTCTATACTTCTATAGCAGTAAAACCACTGGTGTTGAATTAAACTTGAATGTTTACCTAAGGGGCTGAATTGCAAATGTTGGAAAAACTTTTTTCATTTTTAGCTTTAGCTTTGAAAGCTTTTTTTGCCACCTTAACTTTCTTACAGCTTTCCTTCATGTCATAAATACCAGAATTAACAAAGTATTAAAGGGAGTTTATGTCATAATTTCTTTTTTAATCATTTCATTATGAAAATAATTAATGCATGGATTCAAATCCTATTTCTAGTATAGAAGATGATTCAGTCATATCTTTTGATCTTGGCTGGAGGAAGAACAGAAGAAAGTTGGCTTGGTTTAGACAATTAGCTTAGACAATTAGCTTAGATATTTGGTAAACAAGTTCAGCTGTTAGGATGGTGAAACTGTCAGAGGATTTACCCAGGGCCAGTTGTAAAAAACCTTTCCTTCACAGAAGTTTCTTGAAAATGAATTAGATTAATTTTTCATCAGGGGTAGCCTCCTTTGGTGTAAAAGACAAGGCTTGATGTCTCATTCCACCTATAATTTCTCTGACTTTGGTCAAGTATTTAGAAAGTAGCTGGTCATTAAAGAAGGCTTGCTTTTGAGACACTTTGAGGCAAGTACAATAGAAAATCCAGCATTTCAATATAGTAAGTGCAGTAAACATTTCAAAATTCCTGAAATAAATATTTCTGTGTGCTGCTTATAAAATACTGTCTTTTATCAAAGAGTTTGTGTTACCTTGTAAGTGACCCAGACGAATGAGAAATGCTCATAAATACAATCTCTAAGTAATCTGCTCAACTTCCTTTGTAAATGACCAGGAAATAATTAGGAGTGAGGTGGGGAAGCCTTTGGCTGAATTACTGATACAGCTATTACCTGGGATTGATGCTGCCACCTCAGTTTGATTTTGTGCATTTCAGTCAGCTCTCATTCATTTCCATTTGCTCGATAATTGTGGGAAGAAGCTGAGGTGGTCAATCATATGACCTTATCTCTAAAACAATTTGCTATCATGCTTTGCTAAACTGTAACTTGAGTAAATATCTTCTGGCTCACCAAAGGCTTGTGCTATGTAACAAGAAATAAGATTTTGTTGTGGTTTCTCAACTTTTGGCCCTCTAATTTCCTGTTTTTCTCATCTGTGCTTCTTACTGATGAATGAACACTACTCACAGCTTTGTACCTGGATTGTTTTCTGTTCAAGCTTGAAAATGTTAGGGAACTAAACCCAAAAAGATGTGAGCATCCAGTATCACAATCAAATAGCAGTATCTGGTAGGGGCCTACACACACATTATAGTTTAATTAAAATCTGTCACTCCTTTAATACTTACATGTGCACACATGCACAAACCAGTTGACTCCTGTAAGGGAAACTCTTTAAGAAGGTGTACTGTTATCATTGAATGTATCAGCTAGTCATTTCATAGAAGCTCTTTAGATATCAAAATCAGGAAGTAAGTCTTGAAAATGCTTAAGAGTTATTAACTTACTTTTTTCCCCATTACTTAGTGTGACACACTCTAGCAGCTTGAATTACAGCAGCCTCATTGCCATGTGTTGGAGGATGGCATTTTTCAGACTAATACACTGCTACTCTGAAAAATCTAAATATTTTTAGTCTTTTTGAGGATGCAGTTTAGTTACCTGTGTGTGATATCAAACAGCTGATCTGTGTATTACTGCACAACCTGTGCAATTACTGTGCAAAGCAGTGTGCTGTGAAACTTTTTATTTTGCAGCACCCACAGCATTAACTAAGGCTAAATCCCTGCTGTTTGAATGTTAAGTTCTTTAATTTCACTAGTCCTCGTTTTTATGTGGTTTTGGGGTTTTTTTACTTTGTAAAAATTTCTACAAAATATTAGTTCTATACAACATTTTTAGTCCATTGTTACTTTGACAGTTGTTATGTATGAAGATAAAATGTAGGCTGTAATCAGAGTGGTGCTTGTACTGAACTGTCAAATGACAAAAGTGTTATGAATTGTTCTTTTTACATCACAGAGATGGATAAGGATGTATTTGACATGCAGACTATGATGACAGTATTCCAGGAACACTCACTGTATACTTCCTTGGTCTCTTCCCCAGTCCTTCCAGCAAAACTGATTTAGTTTTCTAAGTGAGGCTGCAACATTCGAATCATGCCTGATAAAGCTAGAAGAAAACCACTGAAATAATTATTTGGAGCTAAATCTGTTCTCTGTATCATTACACAAGACGAGTGCGAGGCATTAACTGTTCAGGTGGCAAAAAGGAACCCTTGGACTTCCCAGAGCCACTTTGCTGTCTCTGTTGCAGCACCGAGGTTACTGCAGCTGCTGTCGTACCATTACTCCAGCTCTGCAGTGGCTGCTCCCCCACTGCCCTTCAGAAGTGATGCTGCTGTGTTCTTGGCTGCAGAAATTGCTCTTGGGACAGAGAATCCAATGCACAGACAAATCTAAGTCCCCTGCCAGGGATTTCCAATTCCCACCCAACAGTAATTGCAGTGCTAACTGAACTCTAAAACTTCTGTGGCTTCTGATTTTTACTGAAGTTGGTGAAGCAAAGCTATCAATCTTGCATTTATTTGCTGTTTTATTGGGTCTTAAGTGTGGCAAGTTGCTAAAATCCTATGTTAAATAAGGCTGACTTTTTAGATATTAATTTTTTTGTATATTTATACATATTTATATATTAGAAACAAAACTACTTTTCATAAATTAAAATTATTCCTATACAAAAAGCGAGACTTTAAGGTTCAGTAATTGCTCCTGTTTTGTCCTATCATATTACTGGGAAGCTTTGATTTGATCGAATCTGTTCTGCCTATGAAAGGCAAAACAAATAGATTAGATATTGTAAAAAGAAAGTTAAATCAAGTATTTAAAAATTTCCATTTAAGACTTTTTATTTACAGTGTGGAGTAAGTAGTGGCCTTTTAACTGTCATATTTTTCTTGGTGTTATTTGTGTGCATCCATCAGTACTGGGGCTGAATAACCTCACCTTAACTAGCACGCTTTCTTCTGTATTTCTTCTGGTGGTTCATGTAACTTCCTAAGCGTGGTTGATGCTGAAATGGGACAGAGGGAGATGTGGCCAGGACAGGACCTGAAAGGGTGCAAGTGCAGCGTGCTTTAAGTGCAGTGTGCTTGTTATATAAACAAGGAGTTGAAATAGTGTCAGCCTCACTGGAGTTCAGTTTAAGGTTTGGGTCCATCAGTGTGGTGGTGACAGCGCTGGAGGTGCATCTCTGTGTCCAGGGACTGCAGGTTAAATTTCTGCAGGTGATAAATGGCTGAGCAGGTACTGACGATGAGTCCTGGCACAGCCAAAACCTGTACCTGTCTCCTGGTGCTCCACCCTGCTCTGGGTTCTGTGGGTGTTTTGTCACCCACGTAATCTGAGTTTGTTCCCAAGTATAACAGAAACTGAATTTGTCCTGGGTAACTGAATGCCTGTTCTTGCTTTGTATGGTCATTAATGTTACAACTAACACCACTGGCTTCAAAAGTGATTTACTGCAGGCATGGTATTTTAAAATGCACAAGTAAATGCTTTCAGAGTCGATAACATTTTAACGGAATTGACACATTAATAGGCAAAGTCATTTATGTGTAGTTTTTACTTTTCCCTATGTGAGAAAACTTTCAGAACGATTGTTTCCACCCCAAGAGTATTACAAATTGCTTGGACCATCAATACTTTCCTTGAAACTTTTGTGGAGTACAATAAACCTCCCTGTCCTTTTTATAGGGAGAGTGGTAGAATTTCACCTGCCATTTAAAATGCAGATAATGCATTGTTTGGAGGACTTTGTTTGAAAAGGTGGGTTAAGCTGGAATGAGTCATCGCCAGGGTGCTCTGTGTGTGAGCATGTACTGGGAACTTGATACTGTGGGAAAGCTGCAAGGCACCTTCTAAGGTGATGGAAAAGAAATACTGTACTACAATTAGTTTTACTCACAAACAAGAATAGGATTTTGTTATCGTGATTGATTGTGTCTTACCGTGTTCCACCAGTAAGTAAGCAATAACAGGAGCTGGAATTCTTGGACGATAGCGGGAAAGAAAAGACTAACAAGTGAAAGGTACAGAAGCAGTCTTGAGATCTCCCTTGCTTTCCCTAACAAATATAACCACAGTGTCCAGCTTCTGAGATAGATGGAAGTGTTAAGAAGGTGCCTTTTCAGTGACAGAGTTTATTTGAAAATGGGTTGGGACAAGCCTGTTCTTTGTTTTATTAGTATTACTGAATCTTTAGTATAAAGATGGCATTTGAAAGGAGGACTGCCTTAGTACAAGATTAGTTTCTAACATTTTGGGTTCCCATTTTATTCCAGGTTTATAAACTGAAAATTCCATTGGCTTTCATTTGCTTTAATAAGATCCCTCCAATATGAAACACTGGCAAAGCTTGTTGTCTTTTGAGGTAGTAAGTGAAGCAGCGAGATTTTCAAGGCAGCTTGGGAAAGAAAATCAGAGTAAAAGGTTTAAAATAGAAAACAAAAAGAGTGCGTGTGACCTAGAGAAGTAGATGGAAGGGTGATGGGTGGATATGCTGGGCTTCTTTACAATTATTTCCACTCTGGTTCATGTATGCCACCACTCTAAGTCTGCAGTAATTCATTGGCAGAATGTATTTAGTTTGCTATTCCAGAACATCTTTGAAACCTATTAAAATACAAAACTCATTCTTACTTGTCAGAAACTAAAGGTGAACATAGCAGACACATGATTGGTTTGCTGTAAAACAGTTTCCTGCATCTATAAAAAGGCATAGTGAATTTTATAAGTTTTTGAAGTCTTTGGATTATTGAAATATCTTTTCATTAATTTTTAAGAATATAAACATAAATGTTCAGTAGAATCTTTTGCAGAGAAAAATGGGGAGGAGACTTGAATATTGTTTGCATATTATCAAGGGTGGGGTGTAGAACATACAGAATGTACAGCAGTTGCAGGTAACAGAGAGAAAATGAGACAGCATCTTAAAAGCTTCTATTTTCCAGTTCAGGAATGCAGGATATGGGCCAAGGTCCTCGGTCTCCTAGAAGATGGTGTGAGCATTGGCTAGGAAAAATGTTCTCACTGAGTGCTTGTATCCCACAACACCAGTTAGAGAAACTTTTGGTGCCATTTTTAAAATCAAATAAATGCTGGTAAGGAGAAGGGAGGCAGTGAAGGAAGTTATATTGGGGAGTTTCAGTTAAAATGTCTAAAGTTTGGAGGAAAATATGAAGAGTAGAGTGGAAATGTGTTATATTCGTAAAAAAGAGTTACTGCTCTGAAAATAAGTCCAGTAAACGAGAGGTGTTGCCTCCCTACTTTGTTCATTTGTTCTTCATTATTTTACTCGGTTTTGGGGGTTTAGTTTTGGTTTGGTTTGTTTAGCCCCAGTTCAGCAGCCACTTTTGCAGGCACATTGCAGAACCGTATGCATAATCCCACAGAAATCGGTACGTTTATCCATCAGTGACATGGACCACAACTCTTACAGAATTCAAGCACTAGTTTGCAAATATTTCAGGATTTGCTGTCTGTACACATTTGTACAAAACCTAGCACAATCATGCTCTGGAACTGGGAGGATTTAGCAATAAATATGAGGGGGAAAAGGTAAATTCTCTAAAAATCGCATGAGTTTCTTGCAATTGACTGACTTCATTTTAATCTTGGTTTTATGAGCACTTAACTACTTTCACTCAAAAATGCAAAATGAGAATTAAAATATATTGTCTGTTCATACACAGATTCTGTATTAAGCAATTATTTTTATTTTCTGGTAATTTTTATTCATGCATAGAACAGGTGAAAAATTTTTCTTTCACACACTGTAAGCTCAAGTAAGTGCTCTAATTTTAGGCAAATATTTAGTTGTGTTTTATCTAAATGAGTCCTAGTTTGGACATCATTCTTTGCAGTCACCTCTTTTCCAAGGTCATAGGGATGGAGATATCCGGTTCTTTCCATTTGCCAGGATCTCAGGGCTGTTGCAGGAGGTATTAGGAAGGACACCCAGGTGGTTCCATGCAGATGCTGATACCCACTCACCTTAAGCCCCTCCAGGTGTGGGCTGGTTTTTTGCAGTGCTGTGTTGTAGCCATTCTTATCCTGAGCTCCAGCAGGACATACTGGCTGACCTAGAGCTGACTCTTCCCATTCAGGTATCATCAGACCTGGGTCAGTACAGCCTTCTGGACAGTGGAGCCTGGTGCAAAAATGTGTAATCATTCTTGGTTGGCTAAATAAGAGCTAAAAATTTTTCATTGTCCTGAACTGACTCTCTGGAAAGCCACTTTCACTGTGCCCCTTGGAGCCCCTGATAGTGGGAGTCTAGCTAGTGCAGCTGTATCAGGTCTGGCACCATAGAGAAGCAGTTTAGATCTGTGTGGTTGGGTAGTCAAGAGACTGTCAGAGATGTTTGGACTAATTCTACCCCCAGGGAGCCCTGCCAGACCTGAACTCTGCACAGCTGAGTCATTCCTCTCTGCATTGAGCTTCCTAAAGTGCCATACTGATGTTTCCAAATCCAGAGTAAAATGCTGTGGACAGCTCTCCCAGATGACAGAGCTGTTTTGCTCCCTTGCTTTGTGGACAGGGGTTGTAGGAGCTCCTGTAACTCAGTTTTCTCTCTGGAGAAGGCACACTAAGATAATAGTGCATACTGTTACCTGAAAATTCTTTGTCTGATGTGCAACAGGTATGTCAAAACCTGCCTATTTTGCTGAAGCACGTTCCTAGCAAGGTGAATGTTTGAGAGGAGGATTGAAAGGCTGAGTTTTATTCCAGATCTGCATCTCCCGGCTCCATTTTCCCCTTCAGAGGGAAGGGGATGTAATTTCAGACCCTTGGTTAAAGAAATACAAATATTTGGGGAAACAGATAAGTCGCTGCTAATTGATTCCCTGGCCTCATGCTCCCAGTTTTGGATGTGCTGGCATTAAAGCTGAGGCATGAAGCAGTTTGAGTTAATGGTCTCTGTCAGATGATTAGATGGCACCACACATGTTGGAACAGAGTAGCTGGAGAATGGGCAAGAAGAAAAGGAGAATGTGGCATTAGCAGGCATAGCTCCAGGAAAAAAAACCTTACAGTTTCTTCTGACTTTTGTCTGTAGCCAGGAAGTTGAGCATATTTAAATGAGACTGGGCCAGGACAATCCATCAGTAAAGAATTGTTGGATTGTTTCAACTGTAGATTAAGTAGGTGTTGTAAAAACAAAATAAAAATGCTTACTGGTAAGTAATGGTCTTTGCCCTCTGTAGAGGGGCTTTTTATAATAATATGCTTCCACTGGACTGGTTTTCATTGCTTTGCAGCATTAATTTCATGGTGCAAGTTCGTGGTTTGCATTCTCTTATGCTGCTTTCCAGGTGACTGACCCAGCATTCAGAAAGGCTGTAGTGTTTGTACTTTTTTTTGTCTGATTTTTTTCCCCTCCTTTTTAAGCTTCAGTTTGTTAATAATCAAAGCTCACAAATGCATCCATCATGTAGGAGACATTTTACCATCTGTAGTTCAGCATTTCATCAATTTCATTATTACAGTCATAATAATTTATGGTAAAGGGACCATAAAGTAGACCCAGAATCCTCATATTATTTGATGAAATGTCAATGTATGTGTTTAATGCCTAAAGAAATTATTTCTGATAAAAATAAATCCAGGCTAAAACTAGTCACGTGGGAGAAACTTAACCCTTTTCACTTGGCTTGGGGAAGTAGCTGATAACTGCTGCGGCTGTTTGACTCCCTTGTTCAGATTAAAAAATAAATTAAAAGAAGGAGGAAGGGAATGAAAGAACATTTCCTTACCATGCAGTCACACAAGCTATTGTCTGTGAGCTCCCTGCCCCCGTCTCTTTCACCCAGGCACACACACACACGCACACAAAAAGCCAATTTTGTGTCCTTCTGAGCACACAGATGTTCCTCTTGGCATCCCTACAGTATGGATAGGGGGTTTTTTACAGGCACAGAATGTGAGGCTTCTTTGTTGGAGACAAAGTGTTGCCTGTGGTGGGAATTGCTGCAGTGATGGGAAAGTATCGTAATGTATTGTTGGATTACTGTGTTTTTTACCCCAGTAGAGACAGTACATTAAAGTAGCTTTGTGGGCAGTGAATTGTTTAAGCCAAGCCTGGCTAATAACACCCTCTCCTTGGCAAGCAGTCACACAAGGTATGGTTGGCATAGTTTGGATGGTCACAGGATTTGTCCCAGGCATCTGCAGCAGCTCTGCTGCCTTGAGTACAAGTCTTAGCAGCCACAAGTGATGAGCTAACAAGAGTGCTCTGACTATGGAGATAGAGCGCTCGTATTTTCAGCTCTTCATTTTTTAGTGTTATGAAGAGCTGATATGAAACAGGCCACCTTCTAAATTATCTTCAGGACATCTGTTCTGGGTTTTCTGTATAAAGGGTCTAAGAAAACTGCTTAAATTTTTAAAATTAATTTCTAAGTAAAATTAGAAACTAATAGCATTGTTTGTCTGAGCTTATATACAGAAAAGGATTCAAATTGTTTCTTATGCTAAAGTCCACCAGAGAACATGGTTCTTCTTTGGGCACAGTTGATAAAGCTCTGAATCCAGCTCTTCTGTTGTTGATGGTACCAAGCAAGAGGAACACAGACCTGGAAGTTGGGGGGTCTAGATTAAGTTCACTTTGTTCATATCATGATATTTTTTATCTCCATTCTTCAAATATGCACACATTTTGTCATGACTTTGACTCTTTTGGTTGGCAGTTTTGTACTCCCATAATAAATCTCTGATGTGAAAGGTCTACCTATGTAGATCCAGTGTTAAGATTGCACAGTTTAAGTTGGAGAAAATGGGGTCAAAAACGAGCTTATAGGTGAAAAATTGCCTGAAGAAGCTGCTTCTAGGAAGAATCTGGAGGTGGGACTGTAGAGGGGAAAGTTACCTGTCTCTGTATAACAACCATTAATTCTTTTATTTCTCAGTTGCTTCCTCTAATGACAGAATCTCTATTCATTCCTTTTTCCCCTAGTACCTTTATCTATCTCTAATTTTCTCATTGTGGAGAAAAATGTAATAATTTAAGTTTCTGTAGTTCTTTCATCTTTCCACATCTAGGAAAAAAAACCCCACAGCCTTATTTGGTATTTTTTCTCAGTCCGCGTTTGTGTGTTGTGTTTGATGAGAACTTAGTTAATGAGAACTTTATTGACCAGAAGACAAGAAAGTGGTTATAGAAGAAGGTAAAAGCCAAAGGAGTAGATCAGGAAGATGGCTCTTGTCCTTGTACAATGTCACGACAGTTGTTGTTAGTTCATTTCCAGGTGTACTCCACATACTGAATGCAGATCTGCTAGCATGATTACACCTACTTTTTACTATTTTTAAATAAGCTTTTTTCATCCTTGAGGCCTATTTCTTGTTTGTGTCTCCAATTTCACTGAATTGCATACATTATACTTACTCTAAGCTTTTCCCTCTTCTTTCATTCCCCCTTTTAAAATCGTAAAGCATGCTCCTGTTTCAGTGTCAGTGTCCCCTAAACAGAATTCCCTTTGGAAACTCTTCTTATCCTTCTGCTGTCTTTGACATGCTGCTGTCAGGACACATTCTGATGTGGTACCCAGCAGCATGGTTTCTTTCCTAGCTTTCCCTGGAAGTCCCTCCTTGTCTACTTCCGATCTGCAACTGCCATTTTTGCCTGCATGTTTTTTGATTTATCCAACTGTTCATTTCTTCTTTATTGCCTCCAAAACTAAATTTTCTGAAAAGTTCCTTTTGATAGTTATGTTCACTGATAGTCCATATTTCCTTAACCTCAAACATTATAGCATTAGGTCAAGCTTTGTAATTTCTGGAATCTTGATAGTCTGGTAATACCTTGTTTCATGCTCTTTTGGATGGTTTTTTCCTCCATTTACTATTTCTAAAAGCTGCCCTTAGCCATCTGAGGTCACTCCTTGTGTGCAACAGGTGAGTGGCTTTTTAGGTGACCTTTCTCACTGGTAACGCCTTGCTTAGACCGACCAGGTTCTTCATGGATATTCTTTATTTGTTTTCCTCATCTGTTTCACAGTTTCCTGAAAGACATATTTTAAAAATCTGAAACACATCTGAAAACTGTCCCTCTCCTGGCTCTAATTAAGATCTATTGATATGTTAGGGGTTTTTAGCAGAAAGTGGAACCATCAAATATTTGCTCTGCTCAAAGGCAAGTGCATAGCATTCTGCAGAGAAGTGAAACTTCCCCGTGCTTCACACTCTTCCTTGCCAGATCCAGAAAATCAAACTGACAGTGTCAAACTGGTTGCATTTTTAAGGGACCATTCCCCAATAAGATTTTCATGTTGTCTCTGAATAGGCTTTTATTAACTGTGAAAGCCATTAGAATGAATAATGCAAGTGTTAGCTTACAAAGAAATGTTCCTGACCAAATCTGAAAATGTTCCTTTTACAGGAGCACCATGAACTCTTTTTCATCAAAAAATCTCCTCAGTGTTAGTCCTTATTGTTCATTTATAATGTAAGTAGCTGAGATTGTTCTTGAGGCATTCATATAAATGGACACTAGCAAGAAATTGAAACTTCAAGAAGTATTATTTGATAGACCTTAAAATGTTGGGTAATGTTCTCTGGTGTAGAAATGCAGGCATATGTTCCAGATGTGCACACTCGGTGATGCTTCAAGAAGGTTTGAGAGCACTGGAAATAGTTAGGTTTATAATCTGTTGTTACAGGGGGACTTTTTCCCTGCCAGATCCCATTTTATCCTTTTAGCTTTTTCAGACCATCCTGTCAGACATTTTTAGCTAAAATCTTTAGCTGAGTGTCTTGCAGTTGTCTGAGCAATCTGCATATGCTACATCTTACAGACCAACTGTTACGTAAATGTGACTTGACTTTTGCCACAGTGAACAGTAAGAGTGAGCAAGCCAGAGGGCAGATGTGGCAGGCAGTGCTTTGTGCAGGCACCAACAGCCACAAGGAGGGTTGGGGAAAGACTTGGGAATAGGGAGGTTCAGGGAAGAGGCTGGTACTTTTCAGCAGTCCTTTGGGAAGGAGCAGTTCTCCCTTGGCCTTAGCTGATTGATTGAGGAACCATGTGGTACCTTCAGCTCCTCTTGTCTTAGAATCCCATTCAGTTCTTCCTCCTTTTTGCTCAAGCCCATCAACTCTTCTCTGCAGACCTCATCCACATTCTCCAAAGTTGTATTCCTCAACCTGTATCTCCTCCAGACCCCTCTCTCCCTGCCCATTCTTCCTCTGAGACTCCAAACCGTTAGTGCCCAGCCTTCCCTCATTTTTAGCACTTTCTGCATCTCTCCTGTTGCATTCACTTGCAACTGAGAATTCAGGTATCTGCTTCAGTTGTTTGGCAGCTCTGTTTTCTGTCTTCTTTTTTGTCTGTCTTTGTATGCCAGCCCTTACATTAACATGGTTACCATCACTCACTGCCACTGGAGTAGCCATTTTAGCCTCCCTACGTGTCTTCTGCATCCAGCTCTCCCAAGAGAAGAATAAATCCAATTTATGGCTATGATGAGGTTTAAATACAAAGAAAGGACATGGACAGTACTTTCCATCAGTACAGGTGGGAGTATCAGAGCACAGTTAGAAGCTGTGTCTGCAAAAACCGGCTGACAGTATGTGAATTACCCTGGTTTGCTGAGGATTCTCCTGTGTGACATCTTCTCCAAGCTGTACAAAGCTGGAGGGTTGAGCACCAAAGCTGGACAGGTTTTTAAATTCATTGTCATTGTTCCCATAGCTAGTATCATTACCCAGATAGTAAGGTGGAGTCTGATTTGAATTTTGATAAGAACCATGTCTGAATTATCAAAATGTACTATTTATAATCCCTTATAAGAGACCTGCCAGGATGGCTGGTGCATGGAATCAGCTGGGTGAGAAAACTGAGAAGCACTGCAAGAAGAAGAAGACAACTGAACTTAGTTGGTACTGGTGAGAGAGAAAGCTGTGATGGGATAAGAAACTGTAGAGAGAGTGAGGTTGGCTGGATAAATGGGCTGGGACTAGGATGAGTGAGGAGGCAGTAAGTAAGAGGGGACAAGAAAATATATGTAATAGTTTCTTGTGGGATAGAAAAAGAAGGCTGGAAATGCCTGGTCTAAGATCTCAGGGAGACAGCGAGAGGCCAGAGAAGTTATGATTTAGGAAATGGAGTAAATTTGAGACCACATCTATTAAGAAAACTAGAACAGTATTGTGGAAAGTGAATATTTTATCTGGAGGGCTGAAGGTTTAGGACTATGTACATGAAAGGTATCTGACTGAGACAAGGTCTCAGCATAGGAAAGAGAAGGGGTAGGAATTACAATAGTGATTACTTGTGGAAAGATGGATAGAAGAATGTGAGCTAGAGCATACTTCACATGAGTCTGTTTTTCTGTTTTTTTTCCACTTGGCTACCTTTATCTTTCATCTTTTAAGCAGTTTGCCTGGCTTCTGGTGCCCGTAGGCATAAAGGGCTATTGGATTTTTTAGTGTTTTGTAAAATAATTGGCTATTTTTTATATATATATTTAAATAGATAGTCTTTCTTCTTTAACATTTTGTAAATTACAAAGAAATATTTTAATCAAAATACTTAATTTCATAGTTTAAACAGTGGAAAAAATACAAAAATTTGGACTAAAGACTCAAATTTCTTTTTTTCTTTCATTTTCCTCTCAAGTTAAAGGATATGCTTTACATTATAGACTGAGAAAGAACTGGCATAAATTACTGTGTGATGACATGAATATATCTGATACAAGTTCTTAGATGACAGGAGCCACCTCTTGCAAGTTTCATTTGTCAAAGCTTACCTCTCTGTGCCATGGAGAAAAGGTTACAGCATTCATCTTTGATGTGATATGAAGTACATTTTAAAACACAGATTATTCTGTGAATTCCTTCCCTAAAAAAAGGAATGATCCTGTACCAAAAGTTTTAGTGAATGCAGACTGATTCTTGCAGATATTGTAGCAAAAGTTACAGCAAGATTGATTTTTTTGTTGGTTGTAGTAATTAAATATTGGCTACTTTGGATTTTGTTTGGATTGAGGACAAGCATGTTACTTTTTAGAAGTGATTTAGAAATGAGAAATTCTACTGAGACTCTAAATGTCCATACTGGAGCAGAATTAGATTTAAATATTTGACATCTTTGGCTGTATTCTTTTGTTGTCACAGACACAAATGCCATTGATTATTGATATCATGGTAATAGCAGAGCTTGACAGTGTCTTCACAATGGCTTGTTTGATGCTTTTCTGTGACAGTTATAAACAATTCCTGTCAGGCTTTGCATTTACCTTCTTTTAGCAATAGGAATGAAAACTTACATGTTTCATTCACCTATGTCTGTGCCACTTTCAGTCAGCTGTCATCTCAATAGCCAAGAGTGGAGGCGCAGGGAAGGGTGACAAGGTCCCTGCACTTGGGTCCCACAGAATGAAGCTGCCAAGGCTTGACCAATAAATTATGGCTTTGAACAGCTCCATAAGCATAACTAAGAGGTAATATTTTACCCCCTAACGATGGGTTGACTCCTAAGCTCTGCTGCTTGTACCAATCTGTTCAGTAGTTTTTCCCCCCAAGTGTCCATACATGCAGTGACATTAGCACTTGTGTAAGTTCCAGTTGTCCAGGGGGAATATTCAAGTGCTTCAGGGTGTTTTTCACATCAGCATCTAGCTAATATGCCCAAACTCTTTGTGTATTCATTTCAAATTTCTGCTTTAGATGGTGGTCAGTGCAAAGTGGGGTTTGGCTTTGGACTTCCTCAGGTGCATAAAACCTGCTGGTTTTAAGGGTGGTTGCCATAGGATCTGCTTATGCACTGTTGTTCCGAAACACCAGGTGACAATGGCTGTTGTTTAAGTTAATAATTTCACACACTCCTAAAGCATTCTGCTAAATGCTTCAAATAATATGAGAGGTAGCAGAGATATCTAGATACTAGCAGAGTATCTAGATATCTCTGCTTCTGTCTAGCAGAGTATAGCCTATTTCCTTGTAGAAGTACAGATTTGGCACAAGGAGCAAAAGTATTCTGAAAAATTACTAAGCAGGTGTCACAAGCAGTAACTGCTCAGAAGAAATGAGAGCGTGTTTGCTTTCTTAGTTCAAGGAAAGAGGAAAACAAATTGAGTAGGAAACAAATACAGCTGAAGTGGTAATGGGTTGATGAGTCACAAGAAGAGAGATTGCATTTTCTGACAGACTGTAGCCAGCAACCTTGGAGCATTTTTGTGAAGTGTTTGATTGCAGAGAACAGAGATGCTTTGAAAATCCTATTTTGAGCATCCGTCCCTTATTTGAATGACTGGATGCTGTGGTAATAAATAATGGATGAATAAAATTTAAGCCTAAAGGGACCTTCTGGTCATCTCTCAGGACTTCACTGTATCATGAGACATGACATTTCAGCAGGTTATCCTGAACTGAACTAGCACATCTGTTTTGACATCTCTTCAGCTGAAGCCATCAATGGCTGAAAAGTCTCAGTGCTTGGAGTTTTTTCCTATTGGTTCATCAATATTATTTGCAAATTGTCATTCTCATCTGCATTAGTTGAACTTCACTTTCCTGATTATTACATGCTTTTCCCAAACAGATTTAAGCACCTTTTAATACTAGTATTTTCTTTCTGTATCGACAACTCAATCTTTTTAGTAACAGATCAAGACCTTTATGTGGTTATTCAGTTTTCTGCATATTCTTTTTCCTCTCTTTAGCAGCCTTTAAAGACAGGCAGTCAGCAGGCTACTACCCCACGATATCACTCTCCCAGTGTCTCTTTCCCCATTCATGTTCTACTCCGTGCAAAATTCACGGTGCCTTTCCACTGCCACTTCCTGCCATCGCTGCTAGGTACAAAACTGGGACTTGGCCCTTTTGCCCCAGCATTGCCTAGGAGCTCATTCTGAGGGGGAGGGTGTGTGTTGTGAGTACTGTCTGGACCTGCTGGATGCAGGATTGCTGGCCCCATCACTGCATGTGCAATGTGTGCCTTGCTGCAAAAAGCCACTTTACAAGATGTAGATTTTTGCGTAGAACTGTGCTGCCTTCAACTTGACAGCAGTCTGCTCTTTTCATCCATATATTTTCTGAACAAGAATTTTGTGTACACTGGCAATGAGGGGAAGTTTCTAGGAAGCGTTGTGCTTTTGCAGAGCTCCTTCGCTGTGGGGCATCGGAGGGTGACCTGTACAAAACTCATACAGATCTGTGCTCCTTAAGCCAGCTGTAGGGCGTCCCTTTGCTGATAAAGTTGAGAGCAGTGTGGGCTCAGGCAGCATCTGTGAATGCTTCAAAACGTTTTTTAGAAACGAGATGAATTGTTCTGCACATAGCTTCATTCCATGCCAGCTGCACTGCTTTGCTTCTGGCTGCAGTTAGTTAGAGGTGGGTTTGCTTCTGGGGATGCTTTATCATTTCAGTATTACTAATGAGGAGCTACAGGGTGATCTTGAGTGGATTTGAATGGTGGTAAGAATGGTGAACAAAAAATCTGGAGGGAAAGTGATGGTCAATTTATTTCATTTCCTTTGCTGCTCTTGTATTTTTTCTGAGGTTGATAATGTGATGTCTTTCACATAATAAAAAAAAAGAGCAAGTGAAATGTTTACAAATTTTGTAAACTGTTCTGTACTGTGCTAAGGCACTGAAATAAAACCTCTTGAATAATGGATCTGAAAAGCACACTTTAAAATTCTCACAGTGCAAAAATGAAAGGCATCAAGACTTCTGATGGCATTCACTGAGAGTACCATGGCTCAACTCTAACCGTGTCTTTGGAGTGTTTTATATTAATTGATTTTGTATGGACGATAATCCAGGGATTCCTTTCATTGCAGTTTTCAAAAGCCATCACTAGACTGTGCTGGGAGACATTAAAAAATAATTATGCAGCAAATGTAAAAAAATCAAATTAAATTCTTTAAGTTACACCCTCAGTGTAGGAATTAAACCGCAGGTTTAAGAGTTGCCTTCCTACTCCTTTTGGAAGTGCACGTACCTGAGGGATGGGACAGAGGGCATGGAAGAATGGACAGTGGATGAGAGTGGTCATAGCCAGCCCTAGCAAGTTCATTCAGCTTTGTGTTGCACAGGTCATTGTTCCAAAAGGAGGCAATGGAGACTGAAAACCAGTAACAAAGTAGGGGGTATGTGAGCCAAAATATTCTGCTTTGTCTCAAAATATCAGTCCTGTATTTTTATAGTATAAAACAGAAGATATCTGTGAATGCACTTTTGAAATGAATGGGAAATAGCAGCCAAGACCTGGTGAGACTCAGCCATTTCTGTAATTGTGTTGTTATTTTTGTAGCAATGTTTCCAATAATAGAAGTTTTGTTGCCTTAAATTTTAAACTAATAACTTGAGTAGTTTTAATAGAAAAAGGACTGCTTGCTAATTTGTGATCACATGCAGTTTTAAATATTGGATAGTTTAACAAAATGCTTTAATGTCTACACCTATAATTTAGAGTTTGAATAAAGTTCTTAATGCCATTTAGTAATAAGGATGCTTCCTTTGCATGTGAAATTGCACACCTGCAAAACTACTGCCACATTTTCTTGGCCGAAATTGGTATAATTAGGATCCCCATTTTTAGTTATAGCCTCCTTGTTTTTACATGCTCATTGCTTCCCAAGGTAACTCTATTTGTAGACCTTTCCCTGTAACCTGGAATGACTTTTAAGTTAAAAAAACATTCCCCCCCCCCTTCTTAATTAGCAGGAGCTGAAATATGTCATTCCATATCCACCCCCTCCAGTTTTATTATGTAAAAATATTGGGGTTTTTTTCCTTCATATATCTTTCACATAGTAAAATTACTTGGAAATTACGAGTTTAAAATCTTGACTGAAGAGTTTGGGGAGTTTTGGCTAAACCCTTTAATTTACCATTAAGATTTTGAGAGATTTAAAGCTTCAGTGCAAAAGTGGAAGGATCAGCATAGAGACCAAATGGCAATGAAAGGGATATAGACAGTCAGAAGGAAGCTTCCAAGTTGTTTGAGTTTGAAAGTGCACACTGTGCTACTCATGTGGTTAGTAAAGAGAAGACCTACTTTTTGTAAGTTGGCAGTGGTTTGATATTTGCATGCAAAGGTAATAGACCCTATTTTGAATGTAGTAACAGGACATAAACTTTAATTTTTGTATTTGTTTTTAAAATTTCTTTAACACCATTAGCAAGGCTGTGCTTTGTGCTCTTTCATTCTGTGTTACATTGGTGATGTGTGGTTGCACAGATTTATGGTTCAAATAAGAAAAAGGATTTTCATTTTGCTTCTTTTCTAGTTCTTTTCCATGACAGTGCAAAAAGTACAAATAGCACTGAGACAGTTATTTGGGTTGCCTCTAACTTAACTAAATGTCGTCTTCTGGAAGTGGATGTTTGAGGGAAGGTCCACCTTCTACCTAGTGCTTTGCCCACTCCAGGAGAGTTGGAGAGAAGCCTATAGGTACACATTTAAAACAGAGAAAGCTTTTTGGGACCCATTGTTCCTTGGCTGAAGTTCAGGCAAAGGTTTCTGGTGGTGCTTCAGTGGGTGTTCTGGACACTGGCTTGAGAAGGGTCATGGCTCAGCAACAGCAGCAGTGGATTCCCACCTCTGAATGTGGGCGTTAGGTGGAGTCCTTCCATTCAAAATTTGTGTTCCGAAAGGGTTAAAATTCATAGCTATTGTAAATAAATTCTATGGAAGTGGATCAAGCTTTGAGTCTACTTGCAAAATATTTTTTTTAAGTTCTAGAGAAATTCTTATACCTTTGTTTATGTATGTAACTAAACACCTTTGTCTACTTTTCAGTGGATTTAATACTTTTACCTGGCAATAGGAAGTGGTAGGAGGAAAACACGTGGATCCTTGAGAAACACTGTGCTTGGGGGCTGGGTGAAGGTTAATGGTATCTGCTGATGGTCATTGGATAAGATGATCTTGAATACCAGCATTGTTACTTAAAAATAAAGCAAGTCCTTTTGCAAAATGGAGTAAGTAGATGGTTTCTTTCCTTTTACACTGGTGTCCTGTGTCTCCTAGGCCACTGTTCCTGAAAATAATAAAATGCCTGCTTTGTTTCTGGGTCCTGCTTCAAGCTTCTGCTTTAACCATAGGATAGTTTTATCTGTTTTAAGGATAAATACCTTTGTGGATAGAATATGATTACTATGCATAGAGCAACCTATCATTTCCTCTTGCTCTAAAATGTGGTGGATAGACCACCACTGCATGTTGTGTTCATGGTTCTGCTTTTTCTACATCATCTACATACTCTTGAAGTGTTTTAGCTGTAGGGAACATCTGTCACAAACCCAAATGTTTATATTCATAAAAATTGGCATTTGTGTCAGCTCCTCAAAGAGATGTTCATCGTGATCTTCTTGTAAGCAGATGTGCTGTGACTGGAAAAGCTTCTTTAATAATTGTGTTAGTACAATTAAAGTATCTGGAATCTGTTCCAGTTACTGAAGCAGCATTGAAGATTGTGATTCTTCTTATGAAAATACAATTGCTTGGATTTTGCATTACAAATACATGCTAAAGTCTTGTCTGGAAATCTGAGCAAAGTTCTCTGCAGACTGTACAGTGAGCAGTGCTAAAATTGGGGAGTCATGCTTAAGATTATTTATTTGTTCGTTTATTTTCTATAAAATTAGATGCATTAGTCATGAGAAGTACAGTTTCTTCAGAGATTTTCCATATGGACTTCTCTGGTTATAAATAGTATTTTTAAAGTCTTGATTAGGAAAAATTAGTTTCATCTATTCACTTGTAAAACATCACTGTAGTCAAGCAACGAGCCCAAAAGGAACTCATGCGTGATGAAAATAATATTTTGTATTTCAGTTACAAAGATGGAGCTCAATATCTCTCCTGCTGTGTGCTGTCAAATAGAGAGAGGACTTGTAATTCAATTTAAACCTCATTCAGTTCAATCTCTGTAGAAGAGTGTTGGACCCTGAAGGTAGTTTTCTCAACAGCATCCTGCTTTAGGTTACTGGTGAGCTGCTTTTTCTGTATGAGGAAAGAGAGGAGAAAAAGGCAGAGGGATGACTGGTCTTTAAAATTTGTTCCAGAACCACTGGTGTTAGTCTTCAGTTTTATTAGGTTTAAAATATATTACGATTTTTAAAAGCAGCACATAATGGTGTAGTTCAAAGATCTGAGTTTAGTGTCAGTCAGGTTTTAATAGTTTTATGCAGTCTTTTCAGTGACATTTTCCTCTTCTTGGCTCTACTCTATATAGTATAGATTTCTACACGATTCACCTGCAGTGTTTTCAGTGCTTTTTTGTCACATGCTTTACATTTATCCCTTCTTTTCTGTCTTTCCAAGCCTTCTATTTTCTCATTAGAAGGTATCTGCTCCTTCTTTTCTGTTTCCACAGAGCATTTTTCCCTCTCAGATTTCCTTCTCTCCCTCTTATTTTGCCCTTTCTCAAAACCTAATCCCTCCCCACACACACGTTGATAAAGGCAGTAAAGTCTGATATTTTATGCTGAAGATATTGTTAGGGATCAGGATAACTTCATGGTTAGAGACAAAGGCAGCCCATCCAGCCAGCAGCTGTCAGTAAGGTGAAGGTTTGGTTCATGCTAGAGAATTTTCTGGGAATCTCTCCCATATACCCAAAAGGCTAAAACTACAAGTCAGCTGGTCTTCATTTAAGATACTGCAATGAGGAGCTTTCCTCTTCATTCTCTTTCTTATCCCAAAACCTTTTTGGGGAACTCTCTTCTCAATAAGCCTAAAAAATCTTGGAAGATACCATCCACTTTTTTGGTCTTATGCACCGTCTTTTGATTTCACAACACTGAAATGTTGCACGTTAGGTTTCGTAAATAATTCTCATCAGTTGTGAAATTGTTGTGTTTTGAAATGCATGTATTTCACAGAGAAAGGGACAGATTTGACCCTTTGCAGATATTTAGGTAACAACCAGACATAAGCTGTGCTCTGTCTTTGGCAGCTGTGCCACACTCTTTGCTGCAGCAGTGGTTATTTGCATTTTGGACTGGTGAGGACCTTCACTTCTATGTTTTTTAAGAAAATGTGTGTCATTTCCACTGGACTCATGCAGATCATCACAGATTTGTTGGGATGAGTGTTGGCAGAACCCTTGCTGACTGAGTACCCTATGTACCCCACATACCTACTCAGCGTGGAGGTATCAGAAGATCTTCTTTTGCAGTCTGGATGATAGCCAAGTATTACCCAGGATAAACCAAGAGGCATGGGAGACGAATGTAAGATAGCACTGACAGAAAATGAAAACAAAATGAAACAAAACCAAAACCCACCATAAATGCAAGTGCAGGATCTTTTCTTAAGATGTGTCATTTTCCAAATGAATGTTGGTTTGATGAGCTGAAAAAAGTTGAAATCTAGTTCAGTTTTGCTTCATGCTAGCAGACAACTGTCAGACAGAGAAGATTGTCTGTCCAAGATGGAGGTGAAAATGAGCAAGGTGGAAATGGTGCAACCAGACTACCCTATTACATTTTTTTCTGTTGCTAACTGGAAAATGTTTCAAACTTTCTCGTGCTTTTGCTCAAGCTTGCTGGATCTTCAGCTCTTTGTGTTTGACTTGGGAAAAAAAAAAGTACAACTTGAACTTTCAAAAGAAGAATAGTTCTCAGTTTTATTGCTGAACTTCAATCAGTAGCTCTCCAGGTGCATTATAAAACATGCTATTATTTTAAAAATCACTAATTTGGCATGGCCATCTTAACACAGGGTCTGTTTTAAAAACGTGTTGAATGCTCACATCTTCTGACTTAAAAGGGTAAGGAAAGAAAAAAAGAGAGCATAAAACAATAAAACCCAAGCCTGTAGGCAGAATGTTTCATTACAATAGTTGTGGGGTTTCTTTTTAATTATATGTAATAAAAATCTTGCAGATTATGCCCACTCTTTGGATGAGGGGATAAGACAAGAAAAGTTCCTTGCCTGAGGCCCAGGGTTGGAAATATAAACAATAGTTAGCTGGCATTAAACTTTTTGATAATAGCAATGTCACCAGTGATCTAATGATGACTTTTCCTCCCCTTTGATGATATGTTGTTCTGCAGATAATTGATGTCATGATAGCAGATGATACAGTAAAATATTTTGATGGAAGACACAAACAGTTTCCCATATAATAAAGTGCTTTTTTGTAGAGCCTGCATTCCCACAGTGAGATCTGGTGGTGTCTGTTCTTCGCTGGGCAGGATTGTATCAGCAGAGACTGGCTCTGGGGTGGTACAGAGTGTGTCCCAGCAGTTTTAGTGCTGATGCATTACAACAGTGTGGGGCTTCATTGCAGTGCTTTGTTTTCTGTGGGGCTGCTGCTTGGGTCTGCAGAGAGGAGAGAACCTTAGGAGATGCAAGACCATTGTTTAACAAAACTTACCTTCTTCCCCCTCCCCCCTTTTCTTCACAGAAAATACCAGAGAGGAACCCGGGTACGCCTGAGACTGCTGGACCTTGAACTGACATCCAGGTTCTTGGGGGCAGCCAGTGATACAACTTTGCTGGAAGCTGATGCAGTACTTCTAGGGCTTGCAGAGAGCAAGCAAACAAAGCAAAAGGAGTAAATTTACTGCAGAGAGATGCTCTTTGTGCTCTATAGCAAATTACATAAATTAAATACTTCCTCAGGAAATAAATGAAAATTTTCTGTCCACTTATGTAAAAAATGAGATCAATAAAAGACAATAAGCACATTGTACCTAATTCTTGCTCCATTTTTATTCACTCATCTTTCTAGCTCTTTCCCTTTTGATTTAAAGGTGAAAGGTTAACTGAGTTTTTGTAGGTTAACTGAATGTTTTCATATTCTTGTATGAAGAATTTCAGAGTCCATCATACTATCCCAAAGGAATGTTGATCTTCCATGGAGGAAGTCCAGAGCTTGCTGTCATGGTGCTGCATGCAGGATGGTGTTTCATACAGAACAACATCAAGCATTTCTGATTTCCAAGCTGCAGTGCAGGCTGTTTTACTGCAGATACTGGGTTTAATATCTGTTACAGTACATCAAACTTTTATCTCCATCTGCATGAAGAACTAGAAATTATTCTTTGCTTTAATCAGAGCTCGCATTTCCAATGCATGTTAGTAGATTTTCTCTGGTGGTTCATAAAAATGAAAAGAAGCTGTTTCAATGTAGTTGGCCAAGTGTAGGTCTTAGTTTTCTGTAAATATATTTAAGGTAAATATAATGGGTGTTTGAACACACAACCAAAGAATCAGGCAATGGTATTTCCTATATATTTTTGGAGCTTTTGTTATAAGAGAACATTTCTCTTGATTTCTGGTATATCCAAGCCTGAATTCTGCACAGTCATTTGTGATCTGCATAGTGCCTAGCAGGTGTGCTGAGGGAAAGTGGAATTTGCCATTCATACCACTGAATTTCAAAAGAAAGCCTGTTTAATTTTAAAATATTTTCCCCAAAGGTTGGAATGAAATGAGATTTGTGAAGATAGTGTGCCTTGTTTGTCTGCAGTGACTGTCCAGTGACAACGTGTTTCTTTCATATGTATGTTATTCAGGAGATTGCACAAAATTCAGTGAAACACATGCTGGCTTAAGCATGTATTACCCAAATCCACAGACACCTCATCTTTCTACTGGAGCAGGCCATGTGAGCAGTGGTGCAGCTCCTTCTGCCTCTCATGACTGAGTACATAGGTGTCTCAGTCATGTAAGGGAAGAGGAAGTAAGGGATCCCTAAAGAAGCAGGGTACCAGAGAGCCAGTTCCAGGCTGCCACAGCTCACACATCCCTTTCCTTGCCTTCATTTGGGAGTTGCTTGGATAAGATGGCATCAGTGCAGAAATGGGGAGCAATTCTGTTAGATCACAGCTGGCTGGTGGGTCCGGTTGCCACCCAGGTCTTCATATGGTCCAACAACATTTGTTTAAAACAGGATACAAGAGCTTTAACCTGTGTAGAGGTTAAACATTGTAATTTTTTAAAGGTTTTGGGTTGTTTTGTTTTGGTTTTTTTTTTTAATATAAAAAGAAAAGCAAAAGGATAGCTGAAGTGCCTTTTTACCTGGAACCACAGCCGTGTGGCACAGTGGTTTGATTATTTCTTACACCTCTGGCTAAAAGAAAACCTTTGACCAAATAAACAAAAGAAAACTAATTTCCTAGTGTTGCCCTCTCATAACACTGAACCAAGAGGTACAGTGCAGACAGAATCATAGAATTATTAAAGTTGAAAAAGATCTCCATGATCCAGCTGTCAACCCAACACTGCCATCTTCACCACTAAACCATGTCCTGAAATGCCACATCTACAAATTTTTTGAACACTTCCAGAGGTGGTGATTCCACCACTCGTCTGGGCAGCCTGTTCCAATGCCTGACATCACCTGATATGGGTAGTTTCCAAGATACATCTCATGCATGATCTGTCAAGAAGAATATTTTTAGTATAAGGTATTTATTTACCCAAATACTAGGAGGAATCACATGGTAAATGCATCACCATTCTGAAGGAATGGGCATGTTCCAGCAGATCCTTCTACAGTGTTGCAAACTGAAATTTTGTTTCTGAAATCAGTATGGATCCAAGTGAGAGAGAGGAAACAAGCAATGTGAGCTTATTTTGTTGCGTTAATTTGCTCATTCATCTCAGTGATCTTAATTAGGGGACTTTGAACATGAATTACATTGGGTGTTAGCCTCCGGGTAAAGAGTTATCCTATCACTACAGTAGGAAAAGAAGGCCTTTTTAAGAAGCTAGGAGGGATTTAAAATATCAAAGAAATCATGTCTGCTGAACGTAACTCATGCTACATGCTTGATCAACCTTCAATAAGAGTGATCTGGGAGGAAGTGTATGTGTTAATGTTTTGGGGCAGGATAAGAGTTACTTCACAGTAGGGTAACAAACAGTGATTTTATCAAGCCTTCCTCTGGATTACCTTTAGAAAAGTAGCTTTTGGAGGCTGTAGTGGTTGCTATTTCAAATCCAGCTCACTGTTTTATTTGGAAACACAAGGGTTGACATAAACTGACCCAATCATACAAATTGTAGGGTTGGACCTCCAATGGCTTTAGGCTGCTGCTAGTCTTTGTGGCCTTTGGTGAACCAGTTGTTGTCCCAGTTTGTCTTCAGTGACCTTCAGCTATTAGTTGGCCCTCCAAACTCTTCATACAAGAGTTGTCCCATGGAGGAGTCTCTCCTTGGGGCAGCCTGTGCCCATTGCACGTTGCCTCAATTCTGTACAACTCCCAAAGGCAGAATTGCAAAGGCAGAGCCGGGTGGGTTGTTGCAACTGCATTTCATAGCTGTAATACCTGCATATACCAAGGCTATGTAGAGACTACATGTCCTTAACACAGAGTAAGAAACCACCAGCATTCATTACTGAACAGCCACGATGGCACAATTGCATGACCTGTGTCTGTAAGGCTATCCTTGTTTTTTACTCCAGCCTTTTATCAGAGTAGAAATCGATAATGCAAGCAGGTATTTCTAGGGCCATCCATACAGAAAAATAGCAAATGCAGACACTTTTCTGCTGGTTGCTCCCTATCCCCAGGAGCTCCCTTTTTTCTTTATGGCCACATTCCTTTTTGCTCCTTCTCTCTGCATTTTCTGCTGTCAAATGTGCACAAGTGTACATCCAAGAGCCGTGCACAGTGAAGTCTCCTTGTCCACATGGTACAGATCCCTGAGTGGCTTTGTGTGTGTCTTGCTTTGGGCAGTGGTATCAATCTGAATTTTTGTTTGGAGGTCTTTCTTATTTCAGGTAAGAGGATAGCTGCTCCTGCTAACATAAAGAAAGGCTAAAGCCAGCCCAGCAGCTCCTGTGGCACTGTGCCCAGCCCACAGCATTGCCTGGAATACTCTTATCACTCTAGATATACTACATGTACTACTAATATGAACCAAATGAATGCCACTTATACATACCAAGATTCCAGCTGTAAATGGAAATGCATCATTTTGCTGGGAATCCTGAGGGCAGTGTAAACCAAGTTCTGCAACTATGTTCTTCTGACTGCCAAAATCAGGAATTTCTCTACATGCCATGCTGCATTTTCTTCTAAATTTTGTAATTTTGTCTTACTCTGAAGCACAGACCCGATGAGCAAAGCTCATTACTAAAATCATATGGATTTATTCTCTCACCTTTTGATTATGCAGCTGAGAAGACATTTGTTTCTTCATCTGTTTTTCAGACATTTGGGGTTTTTTTCCTGTAACAGTCTTGAGTTTTGAAAGTGTTGAAGTTTTTTTTTGCTCTGAAGTTTTTCAGGTAACAACACAAACCCCACTTCATTAGCAGATACTGAGTTTTCATTATCCTCTATCATATTTTGCCTTGCATACTGCCCACATCTCTCTTAGTTAACAAATTTCTCACATAGATTTGGATGAGCATGACAGATTCACTTTGAGTAGTTGTAATTCATGCTTGGTGTAAAATTTGCACTCAGAATTGCAACGCTGAGTGGTCAGAGAGCAGCATGGAATGCATCCTCAGCAGAGGGAGGAGGAGGCTGCTGCCCTGCCAGCCTTGCCTCCCCACTTGGTCAGGCACTCTCTGTAGGGGTGATTCTGCAGCAAATGGCTGTGGGTAGGCTCAAATCTTCCTTTCTGCACAAGCAAGGAATATTTCCACACATTCTGCTAGGAGGACACTTACCTTTTCTAGACCTGTAACTGAAGTGCTCATGAACTTCACCCTAACCCACGTCCACTTCTCACTCCTCTCATGTACCTGCATGTCTGTAGTGCTTTCTGGCTTTACAGATGTGCTTATAAGCAAAGTTAGCTTTGATAAAAACTGAATCAAAGCTGGTTTGGGTTTTAGCTGAAGCAATAATTTCTCTTTTGTGTTTATTCTGGTCCTGTTTTGAAGGCTTTAATAAGTTGTCCTAGAATTCTACCTTTTATGAACAGAACATTAAACACTTCATACATACTTGGAAAAAAATATCTTTATCATGATGTGGAGTTGGAAGAAAAATGAGAATAGTTCAATGTCCCTTTGATGACTGATGTGCTATAACAAGACCTCGTAAATCCTCCTAGGCTTGTCTGCCCTTTCATATTCCAGGCCTTTAGGTGATGAGATGGGGAAAAAGGGAAACACTGAAAAAATCAGGCCTGCCTATTGAAAACAAATTAGCATCTTGCCACCAAAGCTTTGGCACTGAGCTCGTTTCTAAAGAAAAGAATACTTCACATTTTACTTTCCTTTGGGGCATTCTGAAGAGTTTGGATTCCTCCTCATTTCTTAATACTGTCACATTTATAAATCAGGCAAATTATTATTCGAGCTTTTTACTCTTTCTCTGGCAGCATTAATCCCAAATGCTGGGAAAGCTATTCCAGTCATCTGTTTTGGCTAGAGAGCATTTCTACTAGATCCAAGCATGCACTCTACATGTGTTTTTTTAGTACATTATACATTCTGGGGAAGTGTTTATTGCATATGAAGGGTCTAGACTGCCCAAATGGGGCTATTACATTGTCATCTGGCCATAACCCAAAATAAATATTATCCCTGGTATGACTGCATTAGACCAACATGAGTAAGATCTTAAACACCTCTAAGTGTTCCTGTTGTCTTCTTGGTTGTGCCTCGTTCAATCAGAGTTAAGCACCCTGATGCACTCACTGCATGGTGGCTCTAATGAGGAAACCCGCCATTTGTTAACTTCCATCTGCAGCAGGCTGCGTGTCAACAGCAGCCACAAGTCACACTTCCCAGCTGGGTCAAGGGATCCTAGGTATCCTTGGGATAGATTCTGTAGTCACTCTGCAGCTTTGGGTTAGCTTCTGATAGTGGTGGCATATAAAAATTATTTTAAAATGTTGACTTTCAAAGTAGTAAACCGGGTCTTTTTTCTGCCATCTTACGAGAAATCAAAGAACTACTGAAATACCAGCTCTGTTAATGTCTTTCACACAACAGCAGCTCCACTGGTAGAATCTTTGCACAGCTTCTCAACCTCAAACCTGGTTTGTGTTTAAGACACTACACATATGGGAACTTCAGTGCTATTTCACAGTCTGAGTCCTGTTGCATGGGGAAGAACTTTAAGGGCTTCATGCTTCTCTTCCCAGGGAGAGGAGTTGTTCAATTCTTGTCGAAATGACTCAACCGAATACAAATAAAGCCCAAAACTAACTGAAGTTGAAGGCCACAGTCTAATATGCCAATTACCAAGACATACAAACAAACACATCAGAGAAGAGAGTTTGTATACGTCCTGACCTGCCTCACAAAGGAGTGTCTGGGCACCATGTTGAACATCTTTGGACGGTCGTGGTGACTGAGAGAGGTGCCTGAGCATTGAGGGAAAGCAAATGTGTCTTTTGTCTTCAAAAAGGACCCGAAGGAGGACACCAGTGGTGCCCAGTGCCAAGACCAGAGGCCATGGGTACACACTGAAACACAGGACATTCCGTCTGAACATCAGGAAACAGTTTTACACTGACAGTGACTGAGCATGGGCACAGGTTGCTCAGAGAGGTTGTGGAGTCTCCACCTGTGGAAATACTTAAAAAAAAAGATATTGTCCTGGGCAACAAGGACCATGGGGCCCCGTTTGAGCAAGGAGGAATGGACCAGATGACCTCCAGAAGTCCCTTTCAACTCTGTACCATTGTGTGATTCTGTTGTCATCTTACTTGGCTACTCTGGTTGAACACTGCTTCTTTTTGTTTCTCTAACTTTTTGAAAGCTTGGAGCTTCTGAATGCCCTGACCTGGAGATGATCTGCTTCTGAGCTAGGAGGGTACAGTCTTCACTTTGGGATCCAGTTGTCAAAAGACTGCAGGGCATTGGGGTTCTCCAGAAGTAGGAAAGGTGGAAATCAGTACCTTCTGTGTGTCCTTGAAGCTGGTTTGCTCTTTGTTTGGCATGGCCTTCCCTGCAGTCTAAGGGAGACTGTGGCTACTGCATGAGGCTGCTTCCCTCTCCCACTTCCAACATAGGTATCATTCCTCCTTCTTTATTCCTACTATATGTATGGACGAACTGAGAATAAGCTCAGTGAGACAGATTTCCATAGGTCCAGGCTCCTATACAGTGTGGAAAGGATGTCCATCCCAGCTCAGAGTTTGGTGCCAGCCACACCAAAGTAAGGGGCAGTGTTGTCAGTGTGGCTGGCAGAAGCATCTGGCAGCTGTCCTTCAAGGAGGGGTGACGGACCTCTTGTGGTAGTCACTGGCTACCTCCTGCCTTGCCTGTCTGCCAAAGCCCTTGCATGAGCTACCCTGGCTTGTGGTAGGCCAGCACGGGTCTAGCTGTTGAATTGCTCGACCCAGAGAAGGACCTTTGAATGGGCCAGGCATGGTTTGCTCGGGTTCACCTGAGAGCAGGTGTTGGTGTGTGATTTCATTACCTCTTGGGGGCCAGGCTTTGCTCTAAGTGACTGAGGGCCTCACGCACTGATTTGGGTTCCTGTTTGCCCTAGATCACTGCTGAATTCCCAGCGGTATTTGGTTCTTCAGCATGCTTAGGGAGGGCGTGCATCCCGGAGCTGGGGTTTCCCTCGGCCGGGCGGGCAGTGGGGAGGCGCGGCCGGGAGCCAGCGCAGACAGGCAGCTGCCTGACAGCTCGAGCTGTGAAAGAGCAGCGTCAGCTCAAAATCTTTGCCGTGCCCTTTGCACCTCGGGCTGTGGCATCTTTGCACACGCTGGATCACCGGGGAGCTGAAGTTTCATTTACCGACTGAACGGCTCTGAAAAAGGTCCTCCCCGTCCCAATTAGCGCTGCCAGGCGCCCGCCCCAGCGGCGGGTTAAAGCGAGCCGCCTGCCCGGGCGGTGGGCGCGGGGCTGCGGCAGCGGGGAGCCGGCAGCGCGCTGGGGGGGCTCCGGGCGCTGCACCCTTTCAAACGCTGCGGCGCGCCGCGTTCTTGTGTGAAAAACAAGGGGCACAATGCTGGAGTCGTAACCTCCTCACCCCTGACGGCATGGGAAAGTGCACTCCTCAGCTGTTGGGTATAGAAAGGCTGCTGCAGGCATGAGAAATGTTCATAAAAATGCCGTTTAGAGCCTGCCCTTCTACTCTGCACATGTCATCTTGCCTATCAAGCTGCCTAATTGGAAAATTAGGCTGGCCTTAATTTAGAGACCTAAAAGTTCATGCCAATAATTTCCCAGAGACTCTTTTTTTCCCAATTATTATTATAAGTGGTTTCAGCGCATTGGAAATCTTTACTGAAAAAAAAGTACACCCGGGAAGAGCAGATCTTACATTTCAGAGACATTCTCTGATTTCTATGTGTGAAATTGTATTGTTGTACATCCTGTGAATGATCATTCGGAGATGAATGTGAGCCCCTGTTGTTTTCCATGCATCATTCCTTATTTGACTGAACACAAAGAGCTCATCGTACTTTAATTTACAGCATGTTATAATCTTATTTTGGAGCGTAATGCACCTGCTATTTTCTATCTGCTGAGTCTCTGAAAGCAGCAGTGAGCAGAAGCTGCCTTGCAGCTGTAAACATTTACCCCCCCGGGTCGTGCAACTGTGGGCACCACTGATCCCGAGGAGACCTGAGATGGTGTGTGGGATCAGGCCGGCTGGTTGGGTACTTCCTGGCTTTGATCAGGGCTCTGCCTTGCAGTTAGGCACGTACAGGTGGCTGCAGTCTATGCCTTTGAGATCTCCACTGTGAGCTGTGTTTAGGAGACATGGTGAAGATTTCCTCTCTGAGTCTGGATACCATCTGTCTGAGACCCCAGATGGGAGAAAGGCAGTGGTGACCCATCAGGCTGTCTTGTTTATCCTCAGGTGCTAGGATGAGGAGGAAGGATTTCTGCTGACTCCTTCTTGTACCTTGTGGACAGGAGCTGTGCTCCGCTGCCAGCTGGGCAAGGGCTCACTCAGGCAGGACAGCAGAGTGCTTTTGTTGCTCCTGCTGTTCACACAAGCAGTTGGCCGTGTTGGAAGCAGGATGGTCTGACAAAACCTCTCATCATGTCTCTTGGCAGCGATAGGAGTGGCTGACGTGTACAGCAAGGGCTAAAGCATGACTTGATAAACCTGTTAGTCCTCCAGATTTTTGTCCTTTTGCTGAAAGCTGCACACTGGAAGCAGGGAGCAGGAGAGGCCCATACCTAAGATGATTTTCAAGGTCGATATTGGGTACCTTGACAGAGATGCAGTGTGCTAAGCCCATGGACTAATCCTCCCTAGGTCCTGCTAAGCCATTTGGAGGGGCTGCTGCTCTTGCACAGCTGCTCTGTTTCTTCCCACCAAGTAACTCACTCCCAGGTGAGTTCCCAAACAATTTTGACCCTGCTGTTTTTTCAATTTAAGGCTAGTTCATCATTATGGTTGCTTGTTTTGGAAGATGTGCTTATAGGGACAGGATCAGGGAGACAGAGGGAGGGAGAGCATCTGGCACAAGCTGGGGCCGTTGCCTTTCTGTCTCCAGAAGAAGAGCACTACTGAACACTGGGGCAAGAGGATGCCCATGGGTGAGCCTACCAGACACAGGGTAGGGGCAGGATGCAACCCCAGGATCAGGGTTTGTGAGGTTCAGCCATTCTCTTGGTGCAGCAAGCCATGCGTGTCAGCAGGACCCCAATTTCATCTCCCCCTAAAACTGTAACCACACAGGCTGGGCTGAGATCTAATGTTGATGTAGAAAGCAGGGTTCACCTAAAGAATTCCGATGGGTGCAAATCAAAACATTAGGATAAAGAAATTACAGAGAACAACGTGAAAACAAAGCAAACAAAACTCCTGCTCACCTTGGGCTCTATCCACTCTCCCTGCAGGGATATAGCGTTGCATGGGAAGTCTTCTGGTGATAAAGCACCCAAGCATCCCTGAGAGCATCACTACCATTTCCCTCTTGCTGGAGGGCAAAATCACATGATGGGACACACAGACCAAGAGGCCCTGTATTCATGACAAAGAAGTGCTCTTATTGTTCCACATTTATTGAGAGGTTTTGAAAGGGCAGGAGGTCTTCCTGGAGCAGGATTGAGCCTCGGGAGCATGAAATTGGGCAGAGCAGAAGCTTGTGCAAGCCAGAGAGGTGTGTAGCGTACAGTAAAGAGTGCAAATGTACATGTTTTTTGAGGGGAGAAAATAGGCTGTAAAAGGCTTCCTTCTCCCATTTACACAGACAAAAGCGTGCTGCTGGCCCTCTGCAACAGTGCTTTCTGGCAGGACCTTGCTGCATCTCTTGTCTGCATCATGGTAGGACCCAGAGCTCAGTTGAGCCCCTCCTGTAAAAGGGTCAATTGCAATGTCTCTGACCTTATTTTGGGTGCCTTGCTTGCTGGTAGCAGTGAGGGCAGCAGGCTGGAAGAGCTGCAACCAAACACCTTGCTGCAAACCACTGTAGCACCTCGTGAGCTCTGAGGATGGGCAGCTGGGGAAGACCTTTTCCTGGTGATTAGTCCCAGCTTCCCTGCTCTTTATAGAAAAGCACAGTTGTCCGTACGTATTGCCCCACTCAGCAGGACACAGGACTTGGTGGCCAGCCCTGCCAGGGATGTGCCCTCTCTGCTGCCTTCCCTCCAGGCAGGCCCACACTTCAGCAGCGTGAAGTTAACGGGAGTTATCCTCCCTGCCCTACGCCTCTCACAATGGAAATTAGTTCAACAGGATGAAAGGTTGATGGTGGGAAAGCATGTCAGAAAATACAATGCAGAGAACACAACTCTTGGGAGAGAGCTCTTTGTTTTGTTATTTGAAAGGGCTCAGGATTTAGCCAAGGGGGCGTAGTTATAATTTACTTTAAGGGATGCTGACAACTGCATTTGTCAAGTTAGATTATGGTCATACTGTCATAAAGGATCACTCTGTTGTTTTACTGCTAGTGTATAGATGCATAAGTGCTTTGGACCTCAGTGAGGATAAAAATATGGCTCTGATGTGTGAAAACCCATACTGCTGCCTAAATTTCTGTGCTGCTACCTGGCCCTTTGGTCGCAATAGGACTATTCAGTGCATACCTTTGAGCACTTGAATGAATTTTAAGTCTTTGTAGATCTGAAATAGCTTGACCTTCTGACAATCACACTCTAAATTACTTGTGTTAAATACAGTGAGACTGAATGGGATATGCCTAGACATTTTCAAACAGATGTAAGCTCAGTGCTGAAGAGATCAGGCCGACATGGGCACCTTGATCTGCCTGTACATTCTGAAGTAGGTACTTATTTAGCAAAGTGACCTCATGCTCCTAAGCTTCAGTTTTGCTATCCATTATCATGCCTCTCCTACCAATTTATGCTACTGTGCTCACACAGAGTATTACTATTTGCCATCTCTCTTTTATTTCTCTTCATTTTTAAATTTCAGACTCTCAAAGCCTGAGGATTGATCTATGGTGTTTTGGGTTTTTTTTAGTTTTCCTTAGAATAATGCCTGTCACTATTTATATTTCTTAATCAAATGTTTCCTTTCCACTAAAAGACCTGCATGTTTGAGAAAGCCAAGAGCTCCCAAGAGAGCTGCCAGTACTGCAGCCCAGCATGTTTGTTGGGGGGCATGGTTAGCAAGGGTACAGGTGTTTCTGGGGTACTGAGCCACGTGGGACAACTGTGAACCATTTCAAGCTCCTGACATGAAATACAGCCCCTCTCAGGCTGTGCACCAGTGAATGTGGGCAGACCCCTGCGTGAAGAGGTCTGATTCGGATGTAAATTACAGGATTTTGCTGCAGTTGTCCACACTGAGGTGCTAATGAAGAAACAACTTCATCCTTCTGAGTTTGGTGTTGTGTTTGTGTCAGGTCCCTTGGCATCACTTCTCTTCGTGGGAAAATGGGGATAAAGAACTGCATCTATACATGGGTAGACAACTGCCTGGGATGGGGTGTTGGTTTTTTTTTTTTCACATCACTTTACAAATAGCCCTTTCCCTTCTGCCCCACGTTTGCTATTCTTCATGCTGTGCTCCAGGAAAAAAGTAGTGGAGCTTAGGAGAGTTCAGTCTTTCTAACCTAAAAGGTTATTCTGAATTAGTTATTTTTTGCCTGCGGGTGGGTACATTAAGACACACTTCTCACAGCCAGGTAGGCAGAAGGGGATGTTGGCAGTGCACATTTAGTGCATCTGGCATGGCCTGTGGTGCTCACGACAGGTACTCGCTGCCTGCTCATCTGAACTGAGATCCTTCTAGAGCACTACCTTTGGCTGTGTAAAAATCAGGTTTAACTGGCAAGCCCCGAGTTTATTATATGATGCTGTGTTTTCAGTATAGGAATTCTCCAATTTTGAGTCCAGCCATTCATTTAATTCCTAAGAAACTTGTCCATGTCTGGAGGCTCAGGTAGGCTTGGTCACTGAAGCTGGCTCTCTGGCATCCAACTCTCCCCATATTCCCAGGTTCACAATCCCTTACAATCTAAGCTGAGACACTGTTGAGCCTCTCCTGGTGCGTTTTGCTGCCGGAAGGACTCGCTGTTAGCCGTGTGCCTGCTGTGACAGCCGGGGTCGGGCTGGGCTGCGCGGCACTTGCGGGGCCGTGCCGGTGGCACAGCTGTCCCGCCTGCCCCAGCCCAGAGCAGGGCTGCCGGGCACACCTCCGATCAGCCATGTGGCCGGCGTTTAACCGCAGCATTACCGATCCACATCCGAGCAGCTGACAGCCTGAATAATTTACTGCATGCAAATGGTGGGACCTGCTGTCTCCGTTAGTGCTGGGATCCGATTGCCACAGCCCATTAATCGTAATTGCTGGTTCGTGCTGACAGGAGTGGGGGCTTCGCCCTGTGAGCGATCAGGCAGCTACCGGGAGTGCCGGCCCCGTCCTTGTCCTCCCCCTCGAGGGAACCTGCCATTTTTTCATGCTTTTATTTTTATTTAACTGAACTGCAAAGCCAAACCCGGTGACTCCCATATGCTGTTGCCCTCAGGCCATGCAGGGAAGCCCCCATCCCAGGGGGATGCAGTGGCTTCGGAGTCTAATTGTCTCCGGAGGGGGTTGTGATGGTTGCCCCAGTGGCAGGCAGGACGCTGTGTGTGGAGAAGAGGTTCCCTGGCACAAATCCCACTGCAGGGGATGGGGACACCAGCCTCACCTTGCTGACTGTCGCCCAGGCCCTCCCCACTACCCTGCAATGCAGTATCTCGCATGATCATCAGTCCTGTTTGAAACATCTAAAGTAAAGGAGCATCTGCACCCTGACTCATCTCTTACATTTCTTTGCCAGTAAGCTTATTCACAGCAGCCCAACCTCTCTTTTTCATTTGCCATTTCCAGACTATCTTCCCCACCCTTAGCTGAGCCGTCCTCTACCATGGCTCAGATACCCTCTCTGCATTGCTCAGATATTTTCTCTACTTCCCAAAGCCTCCTGGTTCTTCTGCAAAGCAGGTTTGGTTCTCGGTCTCCTTTGTTGATCAACCAACTCCTTGTGAATGCACTAGCTTTCAGTTTTGGGTGCTTTTGCAATGGGGCAGCAGCAGGATTAAGCTCCCAACACACAGCAATCATGTCAATTGGGGTGTTTGTAGCTCTGTTTCACCTATCACTGTGCCCTGAGCGCCTGGGAGGATGGGTGGCACAGCTGGGTCAGGGGAAGAGGCAGAAAGCTTTGCTCTCTGCAGAAGCCTGGGAGAGCAGGCTAGAAGGAAAGAAGTGGGGGAGGCAAGAGGACTGGACAGTGGGGCAAGAGCACACACAGCCGAGGAGCAAGCCTGGTCCTGGGCGAGCTCCTCAGCAGAACTGAGCACAATGGAGCAGGGCTGCTCTTTTTGGCTTGCAGTGACAAATGATTGTTCTTCAAGTCGTCACCTTGTAATTGATGACTGCGTGAGAGAGCAAGCCCACAGGAACAACTGTTGTTTGAGTGGCTGGGGGATGCAGGGAGCTGGGGAAAAAAGCCCCTCTGGAAATGGTGCAAGGAGCCTGTTTGGCATCTCTAAGTATGAGAGCTATTTCAGGTATGTTTGCTCAACTTCTCCGTTACTTGCCAGCACATGATACAGCTATGCCTGTGTGTGCCTGCAAGCTGTGTATGAGAGAACATGGATCCTGGTGCAATGATAGGCAGATTTCCTTTAAAGCTCTCATGACGGACCCCCATGGATAGCAGATGAAAATGAGATATGCTGGTGGTTTGCTGCTCTTGTTGATACAAACTGTGTTTGCTCTTGATCAGCTCTTGGGCATTTGAGAGGTGGGAATTATTTTTCTTTATGTACTCTCTAGCACAAATCACAAATAGCATAAGCCCTCTGTTACCCATCTCCCCTCCCTGTCAATCCATGTGCTTAGAATATGCTGCTGAATCCAGGCAAAAATTTTGGAAAATCTCTGCTGGGAGGACTTCATCTGATCCCTTCCTTAATTAGAACAGAAGCTTGATTTGTCTATCTTGAGATGTGAAAGGCATTTGTATGTTAAGCAAATACTTAACAAAGGCTTATTTCAAGCCTGCACAAATGAATGCAGTTCTCCTGCCTACTCAGTTTTCCCAGGAATATGAGCATTAAGGGTGAGATGCAACCGCTTTGTGTCCTTCTGGTGCTGAGAAACAGAGATGACTGAGGGCAGGTGTGATGGAGGTCTATAATATTGTTTTGTGCTAGGGATTGATTGTTCTTTCCGTGTAAGCAATTACTTTGCCCTCATGCATAGAAGGACTTTGTCCCCAGAGCCCTGCCGCTCATCATGCCTGTGGGATTGTTCAAGCTTAGAGGAGCTGTTTCCCATCCCACATACCCTGGACACTGAGCTCCAAACTGCCACCTTTTACCAGTTTAGTCCTTCTCAGAAAGCCCCTTCAAAATTCCACTATAATAGGTAGGAAAACCTACTAGGGGGAAAAAACCAACCCACCACCCACCCACGAACCCACCAACCCAACCCACCACCACCAAAATAAGCAGCTTTTTGAATTCAGTTACCAAATGTCATGGTTTTCCATTGTTTAGATCTGACACAGCTTATTTATGAGCCATGGATTGTTATCTAGAAATCTCACTCAAAATACTAGAAAAGTGGACTTCTCCTGAGCCTATTCTGACTTCATCTCCCACATCCATGTTGTGCTGGGACCCATTGTACCAGACAAGGCATGGAAAGATGCTCCGTAGCTCTGCAGGTGCACAGACTGCTAAACACAAATGGTTTTTTGCAAGGAAAAATTCACCAAACAAGTTTTATTTGGATGTTTTTGCTTAGGTGACAGTGCAGTACAACCCTCTGTGGTGGTGGAGTGTCTCATGCGCCTGCTGGCTCTGCTATGTGCCATTTTCTCCCTCTCCTGGTGCTTTACTCCCCCTTCATGCTTGGCTTTTATATAGAATTATTGCAGCAGCAGCCTGGGGGATGGGCAGGAAGAAGTGACACTTTGATTGACCATTTTATATAATCTTTAACAATAGAATAGTTTTAGTGACTTGGTACAGCCTGTACTCAACATAAAACCCAGTCTGTTATCGAGAAGTGCTTAGATGGGGAGATAAGCTGTTAATGCTAGTGGAGGAACATTACTGCATAAGAATACAATGATGATTTTTTTTTCCCACTTCCACTCTTTTTTCCTTATTTAAAATGTTCCCTTGAGCATTACCTGATAGACTTGACTTCTGCATCAGGTCATTGTTTTGGTTGGACAGGCTGAGATCTTTTCCTTATTTTAGCTATTGCTAAAATTGCATTTTTTTCCTTCTTTTTTAAATATCTCAAGATACAAGCTGATCAAGACAGACATGTTCCAATCCGATAGAAAGAAGTTTTTATATCCTAAGAAGTAAACCCTTGTTCCAGATTACAGGGATATGTATTATCTAGTGATATTAATACTTAAGTAAGAGAAAACAATGTAATGAAAATTTCCCCCCTTTTTTATTGCTGAAGCTCTTGCTCAGCTAGCAGCTCTTGTGCTCCGTACAAGAGCGTGTGCTGATGGGTGTCCAAATAATGCTTGTGTTATGTAAATTGCAAACAAGAATGATACTTGGACAGTCTCTCACCAGAGCCATCCTTTGGGATTCATCACGGAGGAATTAGAAAGAAACTCACCTGTAGTTACCCCGGAGGTGCCCAAGTTTGCCAACCAAGCAGTGGGAGAGCAGGGAGCAGGAGATTTCTGGATTGAGGAAGGATTGGTGAGAAGAGCCTACCCCTTGGGAACAGCAAGATTTGAAGGAAGTCTGCCCAAACCCTCAGTGCATTAAGGGGTGGTGGGGAAGCACCTGGCCCCAGTGGCTCTCCTGACTTGTGAAGTGATGAAGTGAGAGGCAATAGTTCTGCAAAATGGCATTGCAGAGGAGAACAGTTCAGCTTTGTCATGTTGTGGCAGGGAAGGCAAGTGTCCTACTGGGACATGTAATAGGAGAAAGGCTTGGTAGGACCTTCCCCTCTGCTCACACTTCTGCGGCCTCCACTGGGGCAGCAGTTCCAGTTTCAGTTTCAGCACTGCAAAAAGGTCAGTTGTTGAGAATGCAGAGGAAAACAGTACTCAGGGACCCGGGATACATTTCTGAGGAAACATTGACAAATCAGCATTGTTTGGACTAACGAAAATTCGAAGGGCTTCAAGTAAGTACGCATCAGCTCTGGGGAGCAGTGTTCTCTGTGCACATGGAAGACAGGAAAGAAAAGTGACTGTTTAAATTGCAGTAGGAGAGCATTGCATTAGACTTCATAAAATAATTTCTATCAGTAAGGAAACTGAAGGAGCAGGGTAAATTGCCAGAGGGAACTTGTGCAGCTTTTGTTACTGTAAGTCTTTAAGAACAGCTCAGACAAACATCTACCCAGCTGCTATCCTGCCCTGACTCTTCTTGAACTCTCTTCTCTTCTAGGACCTATTCAGCAGAGGGTGTTAAACGTGTGCTTGACTCAGACTGGAGTCATTGGCTGTGTCTTGGCTAGGACACAGGCGTTACAAAAAGTGTTAGAATTTATCCATATTCAGGGAAGCTTTAAAACATATGAAACATTTCAGGCACGTTTAGCACCCGGTGGGTTTTGTCTTGCGTAGGAAGGAAAGGGTTGGTAACAGAATGTCTTAATTAACACATTTCAGAACTCCAGTGTGGATGCAGTCGTGTAACTTTCAACATCTCCTCGCTGGCCAAGTTGAAAGCAACGCTGCCAAAACTTCCCAACACGTCTTTAAAGCCTGACGAAGGAGCAACCCAGGGGGTTGAAGCATGTATTTGAAATGAAACATTTGCTTAGTTTCCATGCTGGCTGCAAGGGCACCAGGAGGGGAGTTTGGTGTCTGGAGTCAGTGTTTATCCAGCAGCGGGACATGCCATGGTGGATGTGTGCAGGATGCACCCATCCTTTGCCAGCGGCCCATTGCCCTGCACACAGCTCTGCCCCTGGGACCGCAGCCCTGCCCACGAGCTGCTCTTCCTAAATCCACACTGGCCTGGAGTTTCTGCCCAAGAGGGTCACCATGCCCAGAGCACGTGGGGTGATTTCTGGTCTCGGCAGAGCACAGCAGGCCTGGTGAAGTGGCAGCCCTGATGGTGATGAAAGTTTGGTGTAACTTTGTCCATCTGTTTGAGGACCACCAGGATGCGCAGGACTTTGCCAGCTCTGCTGGATGCTGGGTACTGCGAGCAGCTTCTGCCTGCCCCAACACCCAGCCCCAGTAAGTTGGTTGCCTCCACTTTGCTCACATTGCTCCATTCATTACATTATCACAGATGTTGTTATCCAGGCAATGCCTAATGAATGATGAAACGTTAATTAATTAATATTTTCTTTGGGAGTTCTTTTTGCAGTGAAGGTCCTTCTCTAGATCCTTCATGGTCGGGTGCTTTCCACTTAAATTTTTGTGGTGTGAAGTTAATGGAAGAATACAAATTACATACCTTCATATTTTAAAAGATAGTCAGTTTAGAGATAGATAGTTTAGAGGTCAGGAGACTGTAACCTTCTTGACTACCTTCATTCTAAAAGGAGATACGTTCGATATATACAAACAATGTTTTCCTCCACCTGTGGAATGAATATGAGCAATTGCTTCACACAACTCATGCTGGTACTTTTCATTTTCCTGTCAGAATATGATTTGTATCAAACTGTTGTTGTGTTTGTGTCCCCTCTGATTTACCACTTTTCATAGCTTTTCATTGCTGAAGACTGTCTTCCCTCTTGCTTCATTTAAAACCATCATCATTTTTTTCTTACTGTAGGTTCTATGGCAGAGTTTTACATGCACCACTAGTACCTTTGCTGACCTCCAAGGCTCCATAGGGTATATTAGTTTCCTCTAAGCGTTTGCAAAGCCTTATTGGTTTTTAGCAGAACTTTATTATGACCTAAAATAAGTACCCAGTCTGAAAAAAAAGTGATTTTATTCAAATGTCTGATGGATTTGCTTTTCTAGGCTATTTATGTAAGTGCTAGATGGCAACCTGTGCAGCATCAGGCAGATGCTCCCAATAGTAATGCTTGTATTGCAGCCTGTTTTCAGTCTAGTGATTGCCTGACACTCGTGGAAAACATTCAGCTACAGCTTTCATCATCAAGAGAACCCATTTTACAATACCTGGATGGATGGATGGATGGATGGATGGATGGATAGACAGATAGATAGATAGATAGATAGATAGATGTCAGCCAGCTTCACTGCAGTGTGAGGGGTTTTCATATGCACGTGGCTTCACCTTCTGCCGTCTGGTGCCAGGATGAGGACTTGAAGGATTGTGTCCTTTTGTCTCCACAAAGCTGCCAGGGAAGTTCCTGCTCTGTTGTCATTTTAACCTGTGTTAAAATCAACAGGACCTGTGTTTTTCCCCATGTGTTTCCTATGACACACACAGCCATGGAAATCAGAAATAATACTGTACACATTGAAGTAGCCTGGTGTAAGGAAAGGCTGGCAAGACTCTGGGGATGAGTCAAAACTTCATTTTTAATCCCAGAGCTGGCCGGCAGTTGCTATTCTGTTATAAACCTTTCTTCACCCCCCAATATTTTGATTCCAAAAAAAGAGACTAAAAACAATAATTGCTTGCTTAGCAGTGATTTCTTTATAAACACTATAAATAGATGAGTACTGAACTGCCCTACACTGAGAGTTTGAAAAGGGTATTTAGAAGGCTCCTTAAGTTAAATGAAGTATAAGATCTTTATTGGTCTGTGGGCTGTAAGCGCCTGTGGCAATCCCGGGACAAACCAAGACCAACAGAAAAAAACCCTGTACTCTTTGATAAATAACCTTTCTATATTAAATGCACATCAATCTGACATCAACAATTAGCTGTCAGGTGCTTGGCTTTGCTAGCAAAGGCCAATTTTCAGATTAGTGCTAATTGCAGGGCGGGCTGACACATCAGCTCAGAGCCCCGGTAGCCAACAGGCTGGGCAGGAGTGGGTTCAATAGCGGGAGCAGGGGAGGGCTGAGGCTGCCTGTCTCCAGCTTGCTGGCAGTTTGACTGTAGACTAAAGTAATGGAGCTGGCAGGGTGGAATCAATTACTGGCCAATGAAGATTTTCCCACAGGTCGAGGCTTGGGAAAAAAAGGACGTTCCTGCTGCCGAGACAGCTGGCATGACTGTCCACTGGGAAAGGAGCCTGGAGACTGAGAAAAAGAGGGACAGTTCTCGGTGATAAACTGGTGACAGACTATAAATTATGAAAAGGGGATTTGGCAGAGGATTTAGAGCTTGCTACCTCTGCTTTTCCCTCCCCCAAGATTTTAATGCCAGCCGTGTTCACTGAGTCATTCAATTATCTCAGTTAGAAAATGAGAAGTGTTAAGAGAAAAAGCTCAGAATGTATTTTTCTGAGCAGGGTGTGTGCACATGTGAGCTGAGCTTTAAAAACTTTTACACGAGCAATTTCCTCCCTAAGCAAACCATCGGGCTGAGCCCCTCAGTGCATGGCTTACTAATGCTGCTGTGACTGGTGCTTGCTCATGAGACAGCTGGATTTCTGCAGTGCTGTTTCAAAGGTCACAAAACATTTTGCCTTTTTGAGCAATCCAAAATTTCTTGTCCTGCTCTTTTTCTATAGCAGTTCACTTCTGTTGTGAAGAAGACAGGAGCAGGGCAGGAGTGTAGCCCCTACCTCTGTGTTTTGCTGCATCTTGGCAGAAAAGCCAGTGATCTCCTTGCTCTAAGAAACACTGTCCTTCACTGGCAGAAAGAGCTGGGAACAACCAGCTCTTTCTGTGTGGAAAATCAGATGTTTATGCTGTAAAAATTAAAATACAACAGTTTAAGCATGCACCTAAGTGAAATCTGTATATATGAGTGACAGAAATGCCAAGTAAAAGCTTCAGATTCTGTTCTTTCTTCTCCTTTTGAATGTATTTTCATATTAGGGTGAGGATTAAATTGCTTCTTTCTGTCTCCTTTTTTGTACTTGGGGAGGAGTTTAGTTAGAAAAGTCAGGAGGCAAAATATCAACACTTGCCATTTTTTGCTGTGTGACGTTTATTCTGAATAGTGTGATCAGAAAACTAAGAATCTTTGGGCTATTTTTGTAGCCTCATTGTAACTGAACAATCTCTGTAGTAGGATGCTTGTGAGGATGATGGATTCATCTGGGTTTTATGTTGGTGTGACTGTGTCTACACCAGCAAGCCTGATATGTGACATGGATGTGTGCCTGTGCATGCACGTCTATTGGTGAATCTCTTTTTACCTCTGTGCACTCCAAAATAAGGCATAATGAAGGTGTCCTATCACCCAACAACTGCTAAAGAGAAGTTTATGCACCTTTGTTTTGCAGAGCATGGTGCCATAGGGCAGTTTACCTGAGAGTGGGGCCATGGCCCTGCAAGGACTGCCCCAGCTGTCCTGGTCCAGGAGCTGTGTTGAGCTATGGGCACAGTAGTTATCCTTGGCTTCTTTTGTTTGGCCTTCCAAGCCAGAATGATTTGCTTGATTCACAACTTTGAGCTTTCTTTCATGGCCCTGAGGGATAGAAATCTACTTTCTAATGAAAGCTGAGATTCTTGTGTAATGATTTCCATTTGGGAGCTGGGGCTTTAGGAAAAACACCCATTATCACAAGACATTATCAAGAAACATCTCAGGAGAGTTGGCAATGTTAAGTTTAGGTTAGGTTTGAAAGGCTTTGTGGGAGGTTGGTAGAAAATAAGAATCTGCTGTTTCCATCAAGTTTAACTAGATCTTTCTGAAACTTTTAATTGCACATATCAGCATGTGGATGGAAAAGAGCTTGATTGGCATGTCAGCTTGGCAGGGTCTGGGAAAGGATTTCTCTTATCAGTGCCAAGATTTGGGAGAAAGTACAGAAAAATTCAGCAGTCATATGGCTCATGCAGAGCCCCTTTTTCCTTCCCCCTTGTTGGTGTGGATGATCCTCTTCTCACCTTCCTGCCTTTCTCCTTTCCCCTCTACAGACACCAGAACAACTCCCACTGCTGCCTCTGGACTACAACAGGGGAGACAACTACCCCAAGACACTTTTCAGTTGCTTCACCTGTTCCTGTCACCCTTCTTGGCTTCAGCTTTGGCATTTGCTTCAGCTCTGCTCTGGCAGGATCTCACTGCACCCAGGCTCAGGCAACCCTGCACCGTGGCCACTACCACCCTCACCACCACCACCATGGACTACAATAGTCTAACATAAACTAAAGTCCCTGCTGCTTTTCACCTTGAGGTTCAGTTTTGGTTAAATTGAAGGAGGTTTTTAAGGATGAAGAATGAGGGGTTGCTGCTAAGGCAGATAAGAGAGAGGTGATGTTAGTGTCAAAGAAGGTGAAGATCCCTCTTGGTCCTGTCCTGCCTTCCATGGTCTCTCCTGGCTCTCTGTTTCCTTCCTTTGCTCTCCCAACAGCTGTACTGACATGCAGCCTGGGGCAGACATAAAGGTGGATGTGGAAAGTACATGTTGCTCCTGGAAGAAAGGTCATACAGGATCTACTGCTGTTTGTTTTGTGAAGGGTGGCAGATGTCCTTGAGCCCTTGTGGAAGGAAATCTGCATCTGGTGACTGAAGTTAAAAAAGAAGCACAGTGATGGTCCTATTTTAGATGTGTTTTCTCAAAATTAATAAGTGTGTCTGGCCATGTGTTGCTGAGGATCCATCAGATGCCCAAGGCATGCTGGGTTATTCCTAAACCTGATGGTGTTCTGGCCTCACTACTGCTTTTCCTCTTCTCCTATTTTTGGCAAGGCTGTTCTCCAAATTGCATTAGCCATATTCAGTTTCTGAAATAATTTATCTGACACTTATTTTTCTCAAGTAATTTATGTTATCTGACCCTGCTGACAGGTCTGGAGGCTGAGCAGTTTCTTTTCCAGGAGAGGAAGATTGGGCAGTACTCCTTATCAATCACAGCCACGAGCCACTATTTTGAACTGAGGTTTGCTTCCTTGGGTCAGACACTTCCTGGTGGGATGCCCTGTGGGATGAGCAGCCCCAGTGCTTATTTTGGGGTTAGCCAACAGGTGGGAATGGTGACTGTGGTACCTGCTACAGAGGGTGCTGGCAATTAAATGCCAGCAGGATTGAGCCGTGCCATATCTTCATAAACTCAGGAACTGTCCTCTAAGAGCATGCAGGTTGAAGGGGTTTTAAGTGTGTCACATGCATGTTGGCCTGGCAGCAAACTGGTTGGATTGAATGGAGCAAAAATGCAGCCTCAGAGGCTTCTCTTGTCTGCACTGAGTCCTGCAGGGTACCTGCAGCTCCTCCAGGGCCTAATGGCAGGGTAACAATGGATTTAGCTAAATTAGGTGGTGTCTTGGCTGCAGAGCACCGTAGTGAGATAAAAAGAGAAATTCAAATCTGACTGGTGTCTTGGCTGTGATTTTTCATTATAATTGCTGAAAACTCCCTTCTGTTGGCTGCATCATGTGGCCATTGCTTGTTAAGGGAGTCTCAGTGGCTTCTTCTCCTTGGTCTTGACTGTTTCGTGACTCACCTTTTAACAGATTCACCTTCCCCGTGTGACAAGTAACATTCAGAATAGGAGAGAGGCTCATTAATGAATGTGAATATGTGGCAGGATGGCACTAGGATGTCAGGCACAAATCCAGCCATAGCCTGGTGGCTGCAAAGAAAGAAAAGTTGAGTGACAGGACAGCCTCTCCAGGTCATTTCCATGGTGGGACTCTCCCATTAGAAGTATTGTATATGTGCTGGGAGGCACATAGATGGGACAAAGCTGATTTTTGTATCAAACAGTCAATGCAGGGCTACTGTACTGTTTGTATAATTTATTTCAATGTAGTTCAATAAAATCCCCAGGGATAGCCTTGTTTCAGCATCAAGGCCTGGTGTGCCAGAAGCTTTAGTGACTCTTATTCAGCAATGGAAGAGGCCAAATGGACAAAAAGGGAGGTGAAAAGATCTCTCACTGGGTGAGGGAATTACCTTCATGATTCAAAGTGCCATCTTCCAAAGTTTCTGCTTGAAAATCCCTCCCTCTTCCCAGGACAATTCTGAGCAACTCCATTTGTAGGAGGAAAGCCACTCAGAGCAGGTTTTCTGTGAGGTCTTCTCCATGTCTCAGGCATGTCTTGTAGTGAAAAAAGCTAAACATGTGGTCCCGAAACCCTGTAACATGAGCCGTAGCAGATATCCATGCTCCAGGAGGCTCTTCCCACACCTCTCCCTGCCTCTCCCAGGGAGACAAATGGAGAAATAACTTTGTCTGGTGAAAAGACATCCAGGAGGGCTACAAAGCCTCCCATCAGTGGTGTTTTCCTTCCTGTCCCCAAGCCCCTTAGTCTGGATTTGCCCTCACAGACCCCTGACAGCAGTGTTGGCACAGCTCTGGGCAGCTCTGCCGGGTGTCCCAGCAACAGCTGCTCGTGCAACAATGCCATGGCCCAGAGGATATCTCCACCCAGGGACCCGAGCTGATTCCAATCCTGGAACACTGAGGAAACAATTGAAAGCTTTCAGGCTTAGGTAAAAGGACTGGAAAAGACTCCAAAAATGCGGAACAGTAGCAATTAAGTGTGAGCATCCTGAAGAGATCCTGTTTAAGTGCTGGCACAACAGACCTCCCTGACAGGAACAACCCTCACGCTCCTTAAAACACAAAGACAAAACCCACTCAAAAACACAAAGAAAGAACCCACTCAAAGATCCCAAAACTGGTTGCTAGCACCAGTTAGTCTCCCCCTCCATAGATGTGCTCGTGCATCCCTGCTCACACCCCTTTGCAGTGATCCAAGCAGGTTTAGGTGCACATGTTGAAGCTCCCAAGGTGGTGCTGGCTGCAGGGTCACCAGCACTGCCACAATGAGTGACTGGCACGGGGTCTGCAGTGGTGGAAGCAGCTCTGAGTTTCCCTAGCTCATACAGATCCTTTGAGTGGCTTTAAGAAACTTGGTTTCTGACAGAGGATGTCCATGCCCAGAGCCAAAATGTGAGGCATTTTAAAGGACTTACTCAAACCCACTATGACTCATGCAAAAATAAAGCATTTATGGATATGAAAAGACCATTTATCCCCTCTACACACAAACCCATTTTTTTTATCCTTTCCACATTGTAAGATCTTTGGAAAAGGGGACTTGTTGTCGCTCTCAATTCAGGGCTTTATGACCATGTGGTATCTAATTTTCTCCGGAAAGGAAATAATGAAAAAGCATCTTTCTCTTTTTTTTTTTTTCCTCTCTGGAGCAGTTCAGGCTATAAGATGATTAAAATTATCAGGATTTTCTCTTCATGTTTTCTAATGTAAATATATATAATAGCATGGCTTGGAGGGCTGAAAAATTGTCTATGAAACACTGGTAGCTGACAGATTAAGGCTTCATATCCTAGATAATGGTCTCTTAACCTGTTCATCAACTCAGTGTAAAAGAATTTCAAAATATTAATAAAATATAAAGTATTCCTTAAGAGCTCCCACAGCCTCCAGCACCTGCACAGGTGAGATCCAAACCTCAGTCTGCTCTCTAGGGATGGCAGTGTACATCCTTGCTCATCAGACAGTGTTGGCAGAGGGGGTGTGCTGGGGACAGCGTGCCCTTCTCTGAACACTGATGCCACATGACGGTGCTGCTGTCAAGCACTCTCTGAAGGACTCTGTTCAAGATTTATTTTTCCTCCTCTAAATATCTTTTTTAAGTCACTGCTGCTTATTTGTATGGCTTTCCCTGAGTTCTCTTTCCCCAGCTTGTTTATAGTTGGAAGGCCTTTTGCTTATTGCTCATCCTAATCGCTTGCATCTTTACTTAGCCACACTGAACCTACTGCCCTCACCCATCTCCACTTCCTACAACTGATTTTGCTTTCTTTATGGATCTCTTTATGTGTTTAGCTTTTCTTTCTGTTCACAACATGTTTGCAGTTACCAGGATCACAGACTTGTTTCCAGGATTAACTCTTACCTTGCAGAAGGATCTCTTTTCCTAAGACAGCCGGAGCTGTCTCTAGCTTACCATGAGTCTTAAGCTCTGAAGCAGAGGTAGATCTCCTCCAGTTTGCTCCTGATTAAGGGCAACACACTGGTTTTGGCCTGTGAGGTGACCATGGTGGCACTGGTCCTTGGGAATCAAGCCTCCATGCCTGGCCTGCCAATGGCCTAAGGGAACCATAAGCTGTGGCACTGCTTTTCACCCTGAACCCTTCCTTCTCACTTCCTCCCTCCTCTGCCTCCAGCCACAGCAGTTTGCCTGAACAGTTTTTTGAACCCATTTGTGTTTTTTTTTCCTAGAAGCCCTTTTGAACCACTGATTCCCACTTTTCCTTCACACTGATGTAAAGGCTGCCAGTGTCACATTCTTGGCGTATGTAAAAACCATCTCCTGAATTTCTCTCCTCAGAAAGTCCTTATAGTATCCATCCTTGCATTACTTGCTTGACCACAATATTTTCCTAATCTCTGTGCTTCCTTGGCTTACTCGAAGTATTTGCTTCCGATTCCAATCTTAACAATGAGCTACTGCTCCCACATTTGTTTGGTTTCATGTAAGAGAGGCAAACACAAGGTCTCCAGCTCCTTATATTTACAGTTTTACAATTTTCCTACCTTATCCATTTATGTCTCCTGCACATTATAGGCATTTGAATGAAGACAATAATGCTAGCTCAGCATTTATTTTATGTATGCAGGTAACGTGCAGTAAAGCATGTTGCTAGTCTGCATTCTCCAGTACAACATATTTTCATTCTCTGCCAATTGCTAATTGGGTAGCACTTGCCCTAGCACTACTATTTTCATTCCTTACAAGTATCTAAGTTGTTAGCCAATCTGTTTTTCTGTAGTAGCAGGTAATTTGTTTTTCTCCATGGAGATAAATACGTAGCACTCTTATTCATGCTGTTTCATCATTTAAAAATACTAATTATCTCAGAAATCCTGAGGTTTTTGCCTGATTCCTCATCATCCCCAAGTTCTTTATGAAATCCTTTAACCATAAAAACTGATTTTAGACTTCTAAAAAAGGAAGAACATTTACACATCTCTGGTGAGGGTCACTTACTAAGATTATCTTGCAGAATGAAATCATGTAGTATGTACTTATATTTTCCTCAGAAAGTGCTTTTGAACCTTATAATGGCCATAATAAGTAGGAGAAGGACCTCATATATCACTGAAATGTATAACGCCAGACATAAAAACATGGCACTGTTGAACATCTGATCCTCATAGGCTTCCTCTTTAATGAACAGAGAGGTAAAATGAACCCACAAAATTACCCCGCTGTCAGTATCTCACTAGCTTCCAAAGCAGGTGATCTGAGCTCCAGGTGTACCCAAGGAACTTGTATCATTCCTCCAGGTTTAAAAACAAGGAGTTGTAACATCGTGATGCCGGCTTTGTCTATCTGGACAGCAAAGACAGCCCGAGTTCTACTCCTCGTATGATGTTCGTGCAAAGAAGGGAAAATTATCTATAAAAAGAAGAAAAGGAGAAAAGGTGCTTCCACAAATCCTGCCATAGGTGTCATTGGGTCAGTTAAATCCTGTCTGCACTTTGAGATAGAGCTGTATCTCAGCTTTACAAAAGGAAGTTCACAGTCTGTTTTGCAGATTTGGTTGTTTTCTGTTAAGTCAGCTTCTGTACCGCTTTTGCCAGCAGAGCTTTCTGACTTGTGCTGCCTGCTAACTTTGACTCAAGCCTGGCTTGGCACTCTCTAAAACCAGGGAGTGTCTCCAGTGACTTCTGGGGACATTGGCTCCATCCTGGATTCCTCACCCTCACCACAGAAACATGCTACAGAACATCATGACTCTATTTTATTTCTTTTCCCCTAGAATTAAGTTTTTGTTGTTTGGGTTTTTTTTTTTTCCCATGACTGAAGGAAACCCCAGCTCAAAGTAGCTTGTGGGACAGTGTCAAAGGGAACATGATGTATTTTTTCTCTCTGTTCTTGGGAGTCAAATATTCTCAGGGGCTCTTGGATGGCCTTCCTTTTCACTCCCAACCCTGAATGAGGTTGTTGGGCAGTGTCAACTCTGCTCTGTTGTGTTCTGCTCCGCAGTCCCATGAGTACCCAATGGAGTGACTGATATTGCAGCCTCTCCTTATGTGCACAGACCCTTTGATGTCACTTCAAAGGGGTTGTTTGCAAAGGGGCTGCAGGTACAAGGCGGTTAAATGTGGCCAATACGGTCTCGACTGTTTAACGATTCAAACATTATTTCTTATGAGCAAACAGAGGCATTTTTTTATATTGTTGACACTGATCCTCTAGCTTAGCAAAAGGCACTCGTGCAACATTTTCTGCCTCAATTTATCATCAGCCCTAGGCATTCGTTGCACTTTGCTCATCATTAGGGAAGAAATAAAAGCCATTCGCTAATCCCCAAACCACTTTGTTCCTCTATGGCCCTTCAAAGAGCAGGGCCCCTAAATGGTGATTAAGGACTCTGGAGACCTTTCTCAAGAGAGATTCCTTTGCGTCCCAGTATCAGGTAGAAGGAATCGAATTCTCAGGCTGGGCAGTTTTTTTAATTAATACCATGGGACTGAAAATAAAATAAAATAAGATAATTATATGGGGCTTTTAACCTTTTTATAGGCTTTTTATGTTACCTTTAAATAAAACCAACTCTGTCTGCTCAGTTTGTGGATTTAGGGTGATGGAGTTAATTTGCAGGCTGAGGCAGAGACGACAAGGGTAGAAAGTTGGGCTAAACTCTACCTGGCCTCTCACTGAAGAAGCAAGATCACCTTGTACCCTCTTGCCCTTGGCCCTGAGATGTTGTCTGCCCAAAGGCAGAGGAACTGCAACTCCTCCAGCAACATGGGGACAGGAGAGGCCAGGGTTTGGTCTGAGCCCCAGCCCCGCAGCATCTGCCAGACAGACGCAGGGCTTTGAGGCAAGTACGCTGCTCTGCAGGAGCAGCTGCCCACGTTTGGAGCATCCTCTCCCCAGCCCTGGGTGTTTGCTGATGGACGTGAACCCTCAGCACCAGCAGCTGTGGCAAACACTTGATTTTCTACCCCCTCGGTGCAAGTTGAATTTTCTCACGTATGTGTAAATTGTGGGGAAAAAAGCCTGACATCTGTGGTCATTTGCTTGGGTGTGAGTTAGGGGCTGGGTAGGAGTTCAGCAGAAAACACACACCCCAAAAATTTAGAGGCTTCCTTTCTATTTTATGACATGTCTGGTTTTTATCTGTGTGTTTTTTCTTCTTGTCAGGAGCCCTTTTCTGTAAGCATGTGCCTGATGAATACTGATTTGAGACATGACCTCTAGTTAGAAGTTTTCTCTCTTTCCCTCCCAGGCTGGATGGTCACATTTCTTATTTTCCTTTGAGCACAGCAAAGCTTTTTTTTAGTTCTGATGCTGTTGTTAGAGGCTTGGGGACACAGGTGCAAGCGTGGGAGAGTGGAGGCACAGCCACAAGTTGGAACACTCTTTGTGTCGTCGTTAGGGAACTTCCCCCTTTTACCTCCATCCCCAACCAGAGAAAATGCAGGATTTCGGAAGAAGCCCTGCATGACAAAAATGAAATATGTTCACCTCTTGCAGCCATCTTCAAAAGCTCAGAGCGATAGAAAATTGTGATGAGTCAGTAATACCCATGAAATGGAAATAATTGACGTGGTTCTTCTTATGGTAGTGTTTCTAGGGCTGCTTTGTTGTGAGTCTCCATTTTAGGAGAACAGTGGGAAAGGCACTTTTTGAAAAAAAACCCTCCTGGTATCAGTGACACTCTTGTTTAAAAAAAAATCATGAAGTCACCTCACAGGTAAAGGCAATGGTATTGGAGTTGTAAACTCCATTGGCTGTAGAGCCACCACCACTTCCATTGGGCAGTGCAGGAGCCCTCAAGAAATGACTCCCAGGATCTTCTGTTGGTGCCTGTGAGAAGGGGAAGAGGGCAGTTCTGCAACAGCAAGTGAGCTTTAAAGCTTAGCTGTTATCTGTAGTGAGTATCACAGTGCTTTGCCAAACCTTCTCCAAGGAAGATTGGTTTTTGCATTTTGTAAAAACATCTGGCCAACCTACTAAGCTGTATTCTTCTCTCAGGTCAGGCCCTGTAGTGTAAATCTGGAGTATGCTGGTGTGAGCCGGGGGAGGCTCAGCCGCCCCAACTGCGCTGAATTTGTCCCTTTGGTTTTTCTCACCCCTGGCGGATTCATCTGTCATTGGGAAGAAGCAGAAACTTATAATTAACAGAGAAACAGGAAGGGAAGAGCAGAGTTCAAAGCTGTCTGCCAAAAGAAAGCGATCCCAACCGAGTCTCCCATGATTGTGTCTGGGATGACAATCGCAGCCCAGCACTTCCAAGGACAGCTTATTGTTGTGCTGTGCTCCCCGTCCTCAGCCGCCACTATTGTCCGCCTGCCTTGCCTCGCTTGTTGAGCTGTAAGTTGCCAACCCAAAATTAGGACTCTTCAGGGGCTAAAGGTCAACTGGCAGCTTTGTGATCTTTCTGAGGTTGTGAGTTATAATGAGATCACAGAAAAGTTTTCAAACGATGAGCAACGCAGTGGCCAAAGGGGTTGGCTTAGTGATAAGGAATGGAGCAAAACTGGGGGGCTGATCCATTCCTCTGGGTAAATTTCTATACAAGCACCGGTCTCATTTCATCTGTATAAAACAAGCCCGGTTTAACCTATTTAAAATGGGGTTAAAAGGGGTCATAAATCTCTACAGGAGCTGAGGATCCGCAGAAAACTCGATCTGATCTCTTTTACATCTGTTTCAGGTTCTCAGCCTTATCTGCCTCAGCTGCCTTTGCTCTTTGTGGCCGCACACAAATGCCATTAAACAAAAGTCCTTTTGCCGGGGCTGAGTGGCAGGTATAGGGTGACTGTGCTGCGGGGGCNGGCGGCAGCGGGGAGCCGAGCAGCTCCAGGAAACCGGGGAGAGGCCGGGATGGGAAAGGCGGGATGGCAGCCCCGCAGCTGGAGCGGCCAGGCTCCAGAGGGGATTTTGCTGGCTTTAACCGATACTTTTGAAGATTTGCGGGTTTATAGCGTTTCACTGCCACTGTGGGGAAGAATCTTAAGACCACTCGGATACCAACCGCCCCCTAATCCTTTTGATTGGCCGAACACTCCCCTGGCATCCCACGAACCTGCGGCATTAGTGCTTCCGAGCCGAGGGCCGGGGCGGGGGGAGCCTGGAAAACTGAAACATTTTAAGCTCTATTAGAAAGGGCAAAAAGTCAGCGGGCTTTGAAATGAACGCTCTCAGCAGGAGCGGTGGAAGCATTTCCAGGAGACAGCGGGAAGGCATTTGTTTTCTTGGCTGGCACCAAAGCGCCGGCTCGACCTGCCGCGCACAATGCGCGGTCTTCTGTGGGGCCATCGCACCTCGGTATGGACAGACACCCCTCTGCCCCCCGCCCCTCCTCACCAGCCAGCCACCCTTCCATCACCCGCAAGAGAAACCCTCTGCGGTGACTTTGCTCTGCTGGGGAAAGAAGAGCCCTCCTTCCCCCCCCCCTTAATCGCCTGTGTTTGCACGTCTCCCCGAGGGCTGGGTGAGCTGGGGTCAAAAAATGACCATAAAGGCTCCTATCCATAGACCAGATTTCAAAAATAATTATTTAATTGTTATTTTTATTATGCAACCAACTTTTCAGGACAGTATTTTTATTTGATTTGCCTGTCTCCTGCTTTGCATAATCCCCTCTCTGCCCTGCTCTGCTCGCAAACATTGGCCAGTCCATTTGTAATTTCTCAGCCTCCAGGCTAATTCTCACAAATAAAACTCAAGCCAAAGGGCGAGACAATGCCTGATATAGGAGCTGGGGCTCCACAGACTCCACAGATCCAGAGGGCAGCTCGCCCCCAGCTACAGGGCAGGATCTGACCTACATTTTACTGCACTTGAAGTCTCAGAGACTTACTGTGAGGCTGATCTGTGCAGCTTGGCTGAACACCAGAGCAACTGGCAGCAAGCAGGGAGAGGCTTTGGCCAAGCCCATGAAGTTGTCCAGAACTGGGAAAGATGTACAGGTACGCTGTGAGTTGNCGCCGCCCGCCTGATTGACATTGTAAATCTATACAGAGGGGTTGTTTGAGGGGAGCCCGTCAGATTGACAGTGTAAATGTGTAACACACACACACAGCCTGGGAGAGAGGAGCCTGCCGGCGGGTGGGAGAGCGCCGGCGGAGTGCCGGTCACACGGAGATTGAATTACAGCTGCATTAGATCAGAGCTGTGGGAAACGGCACCTCCTAAACACACACACGGCCGGCGGCGGGAGGGCGGCCGGGGAGGGCGGGCAGCTGCGGGCCGGGCCC
>VZRS01012065.1:30538-50977 GCA_013398055.1 Ifrita kowaldi | reverse complement strand
AGAAGAGCCCTCCTTCCCCCCCCCCTTAATCGCCTGTGTTTGCACGTCTCCCCGAGGGCTGGGTGAGCTGGGGTCAAAAAATGACCATAAAGGCTCCTATCCATAGACCAGATTTCAAAAATAATTATTTAATTGTTATTTTTATTATGCAACCAACTTTTCAGGACAGTATTTTTATTTGATTTGCCTGTCTCCTGCTTTGCATAATCCCCTCTCTGCCCTGCTCTGCTCGCAAACATTGGCCAGTCCATTTGTAATTTCTCAGCCTCCAGGCTAATTCTCACAAATAAAACTCAAGCCAAAGGGCGAGACAATGCCTGATATAGGAGCTGGGGCTCCACAGACTCCACAGATCCAGAGGGCAGCTCGCCCCCAGCTACAGGGCAGGATCTGACCTACATTTTACTGCACTTGAAGTCTCAGAGACTTACTGTGAGGCTGATCTGTGCAGCTTGGCTGAACACCAGAGCAACTGGCAGCAAGCAGGGAGAGGCTTTGGCCAAGCCCATGAAGTTGTCCAGAACTGGGAAAGATGTACAGGTACGCTGTGAGTTGTAAGGAGTGTCTCTGCAATATAAAAACCAGAGACATTTTTCTCCTGCTTTTCCCAGGCATTTATAGACTGGACCAGAGGCCTACCCTCTCCACTGGTAAAATTTTCCCAGTAAAGACAGACCCTTGGCACTGTCACATTTTGTCACAGTGAGCTGCAAACTGAAACAAGCAGTGAATGACTTGTGCTCAGCATGAAGGATACACAAAGACCACATGTCCCCTGCCTGTGCCACAGCTGGAGGAAAAATTCCCGGGCTTCAGGTCGTTTCACCTTCTACAGACATCACAACTGATAGAAAAATCAGTCCTTAATTTCCATCTCTCTGACTGACCCAGGTCCTCAAAGAACCTCCTACCAAAACCATTCAAACTCAGTCAGGTTGGCTGACCTGGCCTGGAGAAGCAATTCCCTCAGCTATGGTGGCAGATTTGCTGAGGTGTGTGGGATGGAGGGATGACGAACCCTTTGAATGGCAACTGCTTCAGCCATATCAGCTGCAGCCAGATCAGCCTTGGGAACCTGATTCACAGCAGGATTTCCTTTGGCACCACGATTTCAAGCTAGCTGGCTGGGCTTGGCCAGTCTTCCATTATTAACCAGGTTGTCTAGTTGCTCTCCAGCATGGTTTTAGTCCAGTCTCCAAAATGCAGAAGGGATAAGGCCACTCTCTTTTGAGGGGAAGGAAAGTTCAGCTGTGTGTATGTAAGCTGTATTGTGGCGCTTGGCCTCATGAGCCCTGGTCTGTTTATTTGAGTATAGGCATAGTTCAGGTAGTGTAAGCCCAGAGCTTTACAACAGGGGTTTGCTACTCCCAGTTCACCGACAACCTGCCACCTGACAGGCTCTGACACTGCTTTGGTTCACAGGGAATTAAATCTCAAGGCAGAGCCTGGCTGACTCTGCAATGAAAATGTCCTCTCCAGTGCATCTTTTTCTCAGTCCCCTTGCTCACAGGCCAGCCAAGGTCAGGGAAAGACACATGAAGATGGACAGATCTTTATGTCTGCTTCTGTAAGAGATGTCTATGTTACTCAGTGTAAGGGGATCTTTGAGCCCTGACTGCTTGCAAGCCTCATCCCCACCGGATTTCTCACTACCTATCCAGAGTTCCTTACAGTGCTGTCTGCTACAGTATTTATGGAGGGGGACACACTCAATGTCATGGTTGTTTATAGTTTGTTGACTTTTGTAAAGAGTATAAGGGTTGTTCTAGAAGTTGTTGGAAGACAGCAGACCCCAGATTCATGTCATTTTGATATTCATACTCTATTACACTCATGAGGCTTGGAAAGATGTGTGGGTCATTGTCCCCCTCTTCTCTACCTTTAATCTGCAGTAGCTGCCATGGGCACAGCTGTGCTCTCACTGGCCAAATTGCTGCTTGATCTTGTCATTTTTTCAGGGCTAACCTTGCTGGAGGAGGTCAACCCAACCTTCTGGTGAAGCTGACACAACCTGTGGGAGAGCACTGGGGAGCAGGTGCCCTGATCTTTGGAGCACAGCCAGGCCTCCTCCAGCTAGCACTAACTCTGTGAAGATGTTTCTTCTTGCACACAGACATAATTTCTTGTTGCAGTCTCCCAGCTCAGCCTTGGACTCCCAGGAGTAAAGACATTACTCCTTCAAGATGACCCTATAGGACTAGAAAATCTTGTTCAGTTACTCAGAACCCTTGATTGGAAGGACAGGAGGTGCTTCTCCAGTTTGTTGACTGATTTGGGGTTTGTCTCAGCTCACTTGCTGAACAACTCATTGATTCTGGTCCCGCTACTGTCACACAGGGGTCACCCTACACTGGTGATCAGTGCACTCCTGTGAAGGCGCTGCAGGGCAGAGAGGGATTGCTTCCACCTCCCTGCAGATGCTGCTAAGCAGATTGTTGTCCTGAGAAAGAGAGAAATTAATTCCTTAGAAGAATCTGCTAGTTGGCAGTAGATTATTGCAGAAGACATTTTATTGCACAAAATGTACAAAACAACAAAGACTATGAAAAAACAGAGGCTTTTACACTGTGCAAGTTTTATGGTCTGAAAACTCTTCATGGCTTTATGAGCCTTTTTCATGGCCTTTATGAGAGGTAACCATTGAACAAGGTGGGAAATCAGAGCTACAGATGGGTTTGAGCCTCAGACATCCTGACAGGTTTTGGCCATTGGGTGAGAAGGTGCTGATGCAGCATGGCAGGGCAGGAGGCAACACAGGGTCCATTTGCAGTTCTGCAGAGGATGATCAAGGCTTACAGCACAAACATCTCACCTTTGAAATTCCAGTGCTATCAGGACTGAAACAGTGTAAATCCAGAAGGCTTTCTGTGGAGCCTTTGTGTAACAGCAAACAAAAATTCCTCAAAACAGAACTCTTTCCCAAATGGGATTTTGGAGAGAAAAGTGCTTCAGTTTATTTAAAGTTTGAAATGTGTATGCTGTGTCAAAGTGACTGAAACACAATTTAGTTTTGATGCTTTAATTAATTTACTCTAAAACATAATTAAAATTGCTGTTATATAAATGATTGTGAGCTTTTCCTAGATTATGATCTTGCCAACATCTCTGCATATTCAGTTTGTCGTCTGCTTAGAGTCAGGAGTCCTCCAACCCTTTCAACTTCAGAGCAGACTCACCCAATTGGAATACCAAGAAATAGGATGATGTCCTTCAGATAAGTTGAATTTATTTTGTCTGGATGAGAACCTGGCTCTTCATTTACCTGGAACAGGTAAATTTTCTCCTTGTTTACTGCCTGCTTGCAATATAATTTCTCTTTTCATTCTCACAACATGTTAATGATTGACAATTGCATTTTGTGTTGGGGCTGCTCCAGTTTTCATGAGAGATGCAGCAGTTCAACTAGGGAACAATCCCCAACTGTGACTTCTCTGCAGGACTCTCCTATCTCACATAACCACTGATCCCTTTCTGAGCTGAAAGCAAACCTCCGTGTGAAACACATTGATATGGCCACCTCAGCACACACACCCCTTTCTTTTTTTTCTTTTTTTTCAACCTGAATTCCTGCTGGCTCCCAATGCAAATCATTTCAGTCCTGCTTCACAATAGAGCAGGAAGGCTTTCCACTGGAAAAGCATTCAGTTTTGAAAGTGCTTGTGGCGCTGGGGAAGCTCACAGGTTGCGGCCAAGCAGGGCAAGATCACACTTCCAGGAAAGTATGACTAACCCGATTTCCACATTGACTTAGCACACAGAGTGCCCTGGTAAATATAGCACCTCAGAGGTCATAGGGATGGGGTGCTGGGGGTAGACTTCAGTTAATTTATGGCCAGGCAGTGCAAATCAGGGGATTCTGCCCTTTGGTGTCTACTCCGTTATTGGCACCAGCTTGCTGGGTGAGTGAGATGAGTGAGTGTGCACTGTAAGGTTTCAGAGCAGGATGTTGTTTCCTGGATGGGCAGAAATGGGATGGTGTGCCTGTCAGAGCTGGTGGGCTGCTGATGGAGGGCAGTGTGTGGTGAGGAGGAGGTTAGCAATGAAACAGCTTATCAGGGGTGGTGAGGCACTGGAACAGGTTGTCCAGAGAAGTTGTGGATGTCCCATCCCTGGAAGTGTTCAAGATTGGATGGAGATTTGAGAAACCTGGTTCAGTGAAAAAGTCCCTGTCCATGGCAGTGAGGATGGAACCAAATGGTCTTTAAGGTCTCTTCCGACCAAAACCGTTCTGTGATTCCATGATTCTGTGATTCTATGTCATCTGCAAATGCACATTCCATGAGCTGTTTAACCCTCCTTGACCTCCAAAGACCATTTACAGAGTAGCTGCAGGTGTGGGCCAGCTCTTCTGCTGCTGGCAGCAGTACAATGGCCTGTGGTCCTCAACACCTATTTGCCTACAAGTTGTTTGGGGTGATGTCTGGCCACAGAAGATAAATGTCCCTCTTCTCCTGTCTGCACATGCCACCCAAACGAGGGGTCATGTTTTGGATGCAGAGTCAGGACCCTGGGGGACCTAAAAAAGAAGCTGGTTACTTTTGCCCTAACCTACTTAATGCTCCTCTGATCAGTCTCAGACAGATGCTCTCCCGTCTTTCATTGCCCCTTTCCTCCTAACAACCTGCCTGGTACTTCCTTCAAAACCAGCTTCCTTGTATGGAAGCTAATGATGAAACGTCTCAGTGTTTTCAGATAAAACAATAATAGTTCTCTTTAAAACACAATGGCGTGTGCAGAATGCACAGTTGGGCCGTGCCTTGGCACTGCCTCTCCTTGGTGAACCTGCCCAACATCTCCATAGCATCTCTGCTGGTGATGAATGAGGACACCTCTGCCATGGGCCAAAAGGTGCACCACCAAGCATCCATGGGAGCTCTCCTTCAGTGACTGCAGTGAGTAACGTGGCAGATACTGCACCACTGTTGTGTTCGTTTTCCTGTAGATTTAATTAAAAGAGGAAAGATTTACATTGAAAACATTATAAGAAAACTTTCCAAGCCTCTGAGTTTTGATTCCTTTCAAAGAAAAGACTACAGGATTTTGTACCTGAAAGTGTTCACGTACACCTAAAAGAAACAAACAGCAGCCTTGTTTGTTTACCATGTCCAAAGTCCACTGGAAACTGGAGAGTGTCCCACTGAAAATACCAAATGAGAAGAAATCTTGTGTAACAGGTGGAACAGCGGAAGTGCAATCTAGTGATTAAGGCAGGTGCAGGACTGCCAGGAGGTCTTTCTGGCAATGGTTTTGTTGCTGGCTTTACCACAGCCTTCCTGTGTGCCTGGCCAGGCGCTGCAGGGCCGGGCAGCGAAAGCACGTCTGGGCACACACCGGGAGCAAAGCTCTGGGACTGCAGCCAGAGCACTGGGATCAGGACTTAGCTCTTGGAGCAGCTCAGAGCTGCTCTCGCAGTCCAGGCCAAGGAGTGTGAGGCCATCACATAGCCTGGTCTGGGGCAGAGATCTGCAGAAGGGCTGCCATGGGAATGTTGTCTTGTGATGAAGGAGACACGGGCATCACTGCCTCTAGTCAGGCTGGCTGGGGTTTGTGCAGCTGGGACAAGGCAGGATTTTGAGTTATGATTTTCTGTGCCCAGATCTGGGGCAGCAGATCAGCATGTGGCCTCCTCCCCAGCTTTTGCATTTCCTCCTCATGTGATCATGGTGGAGATTACTGATTTGGGAGACCAAGTGCCCTCATTGAAGCACACCTTAGGGGAAGGAAGGAAACGGGAAATGCAGAGGGTCATTTGTGGTCTAATCAAAGGGGCTTCACCTTCTGGTCTCACCACCCTCTGGCTGAATTTCCTCTCCATGAGAAGGATAAGGGAGGTGGGTGAGGGAGGGACATGGATTCAGAGGCAGTGGCCACTATTTATACCCATTGCACATTAAAGGTGACCGCTCTGGGCTGTCCATGTCCTCCTCACTGGCCGCCTCACCAGGCTCAGATAACAAACAGCCCTGGCTGCACTGCAGATCTGTCGCGGGGATTATCTGCTTGTTTGAAGTGATATTTAGCTGGTCTTAATCAGAAATCTGACCGCATCAGGTTCGCATTAGCTTGTGTGGAGGTAGTAGTTTCACACGCTGACATGGTAGCAATTAAGTGAGTAGCTACTGGTTCTTACCCCAGGGTACAACTTTGTTTTGTTCCTTGCAGATTAGTGAGGCTGCATGAGTTTCCACATAGTTTTCTTTCCTGCAGACCCTGGCTATTTCATGTTGAACCCTCTGGGACCATTTATTAGACCACACAAACGGTAATTATTTCCCAAAGAGGCCGACAGCGTTCCAGACCTCTTGCATGGCCAGTTATAAAAAATATTATGAATCTTAGCAAGGGGAGGGATTTTGCTAAAGCCAAAGAAGCCAAAGAAACTACACAAATGTAGGGAATGAAATAATTTTGGATGGCAGGAACAGAAATAAATATCTCTTCCAAAATGCATCATTATGCCTTTCTTGACATGGGAGGTGAGAGTGAAGGAGAGAACCTCCTGGGTCTCCCTTCATTTCCTCCCTCGGCTTCTTGCCTTGGACCAAGCCACAAACCTCATCTCCTCTTCATGTTAAACCTTCCTGAGGGACCCAATTACAGCCTGGTTGCCGCTCACATCAGCCCACTGGGAGAACCCACGTTTATTTTACGACTGAAGCTGAAGGCCTGACATGCAGGAAGGGGTTGGATGCGTCCCACACTTGGAAACAGCACTTACTATGAAAGGAAGAAGTTCACATGAAAAAAAAAGTGAGATGCATAAAAGTTACAGCAAATCAAGGCGAACACACACACACAAGCAACTGTCTGAGCCGAAACTCAGCCTCTTACCACTACGAGAGCAAATGCTTCCACAAGACAAGCTGCTTTCAGATGAACTTTCAATATGTGACAGTTTTTCGTCTTGGGGACCACGTGCCTCTGTGTGGCAACTGAACAACCCTATGCCTTGTGGATGCCATACGAAATGACTGCTGTTCATTACTTTCTAGACTTCCCTCCTACAATATTCTGAGGCAGTCATGCAGGGGAAGCGTCTTATTCCAAGCCCATTGTGTTTCTCTTGGTACTTGCATGAGTCAGGACTGAATTATCTTCACGTGAATTGAGGGACAAAATTCACATCGATTTACTTCAAAAATGTAAAATTCCATAGCCAAAATTTCTTCAATCTTCCAAACCAAGCCATAAAAATACAGGAAGAAGAAAAATTAATAGCAATTTGCTGCCTAGCCAAAGGCAATAGATGATCACATTACCCCAACATCATCTTGTTAACACCCACTAACTTAATGTCATTAAATCATTTCACAGCAGGTTGACATTTATCAATCTCAAAGATATAGAGAGTCACTTACTGCAAGTGACCTAAGCTACCATTGTTACTGGATGACTTGGGCAACTCCTCTATGCTGAGTGTCCTGAAAGATCTCTGGAGAGCTGTCATTACTCATGCACAGGACTGGCCCCAGCAAAGCTTCCAGATGGGAACCCACCAACGCTGGATGCTGAGCATTGCCAGAAGCACAGCTAAGCAGAGGGAGTGGACAGGCACAGGAAAGCCAGTATGAGTGTTCTCAGCTCTGATGTCTGCACTTTGAAGGGCTACAACATGCCAATACAGCTAACACATGAAGCAAGGAGGCTGGTGTTTCTAACAAGCTCAGCTCGGATCTTTGCAGCAATTGCCACAGCAGCTGTAAAGTCTGTAGATCTTTTGAAAGGCAAACATTATAGTTGTGTGTTTGTATGATGGCAAATCCAGCTGTAAGCCACCAGCTGAGGATTTTCCTGAGAGAGCGAATGGCCTGCTGCAGAGACCTGACTCCTGTCACGTTTTTTAGCTTGGGAAGTGACCCCCCTGCCGCTCGTGCCTCCCAATGCAGCTGGCAAGTGAGAAGCAGTTCAGTGCCACACAGCTTTCCTTTGCTGGTACATACTCTGGACAGGCAGTCTTTGGCACCACTTGGCAGAGGTGTCCGTGTCAAGGCTGGATTTCTATGGACCCAGTTCTATCAACATCTGGAGGGTGCTGAGCTCTAGGTCAGGAAGGTCTCAGCTCCAGCAGCTGCAAAGCATACCTGGCTAGGAATCCGTCCTTGGACTTCTCAGCTGAGAATGTGTATTTTAGCTGGCCTGCATCAAACTCATCCTCTACCAGCAGCAGTGTGGTGGTATGAGCGAGGCCTCTGGGAAACCAGCCACAGTCCTTGGTAGACTTGTCCTGGTTCTTCACAGCAGGGGTTACCTGTCAGTACTTCCTGCACACTGTTACACCGAGGCTCTGTGCTGGGGAGCACTCCTCCTCTCCCAGCTCCTTGGAATCCTGATGATTGTTTGTCTGTCTCTGTAATTAATAGGACTATCTCTGACATTAGCAGGAAAATGGCTATTTTTATATTCTTTTAGCACTTAAACTAGGAAAGCACCATTGTATCAAGGAACACGGTGTGTGTGCATGTGCCAAGAGATTTGATGGATAACATAGCAGTTATGGATTTAATGCCCTCTTCCACAGTTTCACCAACAGAATGAAAAGCAACATAGAGCATTTTCCATGCTAGTGGCCTCAAATCCAAACAGACTCCTTGTCTTCCTCTTGGTTTAAGTTTAGATGCTCTGTTTCTTTACAGAGACACAAGTGACAAAGGCTCCAATAAGCACAATTTCAATGGCTTTCTAAACTTATTCCATGACAGAGCAGGCGTGTTGTATTTTGTAGGGCTTACAGAGTATTAAGACAAAATCAACTGACAGTTCAAAGGAGGCTGGGAACAGAAATTCTTGTTCCATATGTTATACTATTCCTGACAGCAGCTACCACTTGCATTTCTTGCTGTTTACTTTTCAAGGGGTCAACAACCAGTGTCTGCAGGAAGGGTGTCCCTGGGAGTTATAAGATTCTGACTTTGTGGCTCCTTCCAGCAGCTTCTGTCTTTTACTGGTCCAAGGTAATAACCGTCTTTCCCTAGTTTCTTTTCTTCACTGCATCTTAATTATGTATATATGTATATATGTTTCCCATCAGCCAAAGCCCCTCTTCCCTACTACTTATGAGAAAGTGTAACAATGATGATATCGACTTCCAGTTTTGAGCCACAAGATTGATATTCCTCCAAAGTAAATACTGGCCTTGGCTGTGCCACAGTCAATATTTACTTTGAGTAAAATAAATCTCACTGACAACCAAAACCCGAAGTCAATATTGGCTTGCTGTAATCCAGCTGGTATAAAGTAATCAGTTTCCTTTATAATACCTGAATGCTTTATGCAAATATTTTCAAGTTAAAGGTGGACTCTACATTCCTGTAGTTGTAAATGTGGTACTGAAACCATCCCCCCATTTTCAGTCATCACAAACCTGAGAACTCTCCAAGAGAGCATATGAAAGCTCTCCTATCTCAAAAACAATCTGTGAGTGACTGATTAACTATCTCATCTGTGTACTTACTCTGAGGCCCACTACTTCAGTGTCTAGGGGTCTTCCAAATCCTTAAGAGAGGCAAAGTTTGGGAAAAAAAAAAAAAAGGGAGTACCTTTTACTAAACCAGGCAATATAACTGAGAAAGTGGATATACTGGGTACACAAACCTTAGATCTAAAGGACTCTTCCAAAAAACCCTGCATCTTGTTTATTTAGGCCATCATGTCTACAGCAATATCATTGCTGCTACTACCTCAAAGGATTGAAATAATGTCTCCCTCCTAATCCACAGGGAAACCTTTTAGTACACAAAATAGGCACTTTTAAAATGGATTTCCTTTGGCAACCAAGTTTCAGTGACCACCTCATTTATCTGCTTTGCTGTTTATGTATTTATTGATCAGGCACTCCAAACTCAATAATGTTGAAGTCTGTTGGCTACCACCCACCATCTTTGATGAATAACAGATTCAAACTAATGGAGATCCTACAGATTTTATGCAAACCTGGTGAAGAAAAGGGACCTAGATCGGTTGTCCTCTGTTGGTCATGCCAGAGGATTTGAATCTGGGTAGTCAGCATGCCCAAGCCCTCTGCCCACGGCAGCATTGTCTGCTTCCTGCCCATGTGCCAGCCCAAGGGTGCAGGCAGAAGCACCATGGAGCAAACTGGCAGGTACAGATTCTGGGTCAGAATCAGGATGTAGAGCATTACTCCATAGAAAACAAGGTTTGATTAATTCTGCTGACCATGGAAAATCACCATTTTAAAAATTTTTGTGTGTAACCAAGTATACTGTACCAGTACACACACAAAAAGAAAGTTGAAATGAGGTTGTTCATTTAATTTGTAGTTCCAGAAAGGGTGGGCATCTTCACAGAACATTTTGCAATTACTGTGACCAATGCACCCAGAAGCCTCTCTTTTAGCTAGAGCTCTGTTCCATTGAAGTGACTGTTGTCGGCTACTGTGGCCATGAAGTCTGAGTGAAGCTCCCTCAGGCTCATATAGGCTTTGCATATCAGGACACAAATCATGAGCCACTTTCCATATTAAGTGAGAAAACAGGAAAAAGAACAGAGAACTTTTGAATGACTCACTGATGGGCTGGGGTTTTTCTGTTCTAGCCGGAGCTTTTTAATTTCTAAATATAAATAATGAGATGCAAGAACTAAAAAATAATTAAGTGGATTTAGTTCTAAAGAAGCCTTGTAATTGTTACAGTGCACAGAGTTGCTTTGCTAGATTATTTTTCCTTTGGTTCAGGTTACTTGTGCAAAGATGTTGGTGGTCCTCACATATTCTTAAAAAATATCTGAACAGAGCACTCACCATTCCCTGCAGTGCCATTCTGCCTGATTAGCAATCTCTCTGGGAGGTCAGTGGCTGGAGCAGTTTTTGAGTTGCACTGTAGAAGAAATAAATAATAAGAAATTATAATGTTTACAGTCAGTAGAAGACCACAGGTGCAAAAAGCAGCAGACTCTGTCAACTGTTAGTGCTACAGTAAAGCCTAGTGTTCCCCTCGGTAATACTGTAGACATTCCCAAGGAGAGGGATGCTTTCCACCAGGAAAAGGAAGATCTGGCAGGACATTGCTCAGGACTGTTTGCAAAGATATAAGCCTGGGGCCAAGTCAGGGATTATTTAATGAAAATAATGAAGTTAGTGATGCACATGTGAACCCCTTCCATATTCCTATATGGCACCTTCCTCACTCGCCACCAGTTTCCTCAGTAATGCAGGCCATGATGCAGGGTGGGTTCTGCAGGTCTTTTCCTCTGTAAGCTTCTCCACATTCACAGTGGGCAAGCCTGACTTGAAGGCAGACTCTGCTTTCCAGCCAACTGGAGCATCAGAAGTGCCTGCTCATCTGCAGAGGGCTGTGTCACTTGGTCACCTCTTCTTAAATGCCAGCTCCTTATCTCATTGAAAGCTAGACTGCAAATATTTTCCCACTTTACCTACCAAAACAATTGGAGCTACTGCATGCATGTGAAGTGTTTGTAAATGGCAAAAGCAGTTATGAGCAGAAAGCAGGATGTGCACGATGGTATGAGGATGCCACCTCTGAAGCCTTGCACAATAGCTCCGTAAAACACTTCTTTCCATGGCAGAAAGATTGCCCTGCATTTCTCTGGGCCAGCCATTCAGTCTGTACCTTCAACAATGCAAAATATTGTCCTGTACTCTGAGCTGAAGAGGCTGTCATGAGACAGGTATACCAGAAAGGGAGCCCAGTCTCTTAAAAAAACAGCGTTGGAGGATAATAAAAATGACAACATCCAAGTATTAATGTGACACTCACAGAGATGCCCTTTAAAGCTGAGCTGACTCACAGGGAAGCATTTCACTGTTTCCGAAACATAGGACTTGTTTTCCCCACAGAAAGGACAGGAAAATCCCAAACCAAGCAGACTTGAGATATTTCAATTCTCTGTAACCCAAGTGAAAGCAAAATAAAAGTGTAGAAATAACTGGAATTTCCCAGAGGATGGAAATTTTTGCCTAGCTACAATCCCACAATGTCAAGGCAGACTGATAGCTATTTCTTTGGGCTTTTCCTTTAACTGTACCAGAGTTGTACAGGAAAGCACAGGCCATACTTGCACTAAGCCTGGCTATGGTTATTAGCAGCACACCTCTGCTTTCACAAGCTTGCGCCTGGTGAGAGAGAAGCAAACACAGATTTAGACCGTGCTGTGTTTCTGGGTGAGTGCTTGGCAGCCCGCCTTCCGTGTAAGAGGTTGGGGCCTGCCTTCTCCGGAGCAAGCTGTGCCTTTGCTGAGCCTGACCGCCCCAGCACAGGCATTAGGCACTGCAGCGCGGGGCTGAAATGAGAAGAGCCCCAGCTTCGATGCTCCCTGCGGGGGTCACTGACTGCCCGAGCCCCTCCCCTGCCCGCTGCAGCTGCAGCACCGGCCCTTGCTCACACGCTCTCAGCCCCGCTCTCTTTTCCTCAGCACGGGAAACTGGAGAACCTGGAGAGTCACTCTAGACTAGCAGGACAAGCACTATTAATGCCAGAGGAGCACGGCCCCAGGGCTTACCGACTGGGTGAGGAGGATGGGTTTCAGCCAAGGCTGCTGACATGACAGCGAGGGGTCGGTGGGACCCTGGCAACTCCTACAGCTCCAGCTCGATGCCTGTGTGGGCTACATGCTGCCTGCGTGATCTGAGGGGGATCTAGTGTGCTCAGCATTTGAAAAGCACCCGGGCTATGGGCAGGAGGATTTAATTGGAGATCTAAAAGTAAAAAGAAAAAGCACCTAAACCAAATCCGATGTTGAGTCTAAAACCTGATCCATGCATAGGTACTTGCTGCTGCTGTGTGACTTGGCCTTGCTGTCTGACGCCTGCACTAATAAGTAAATGCCATGACTCAGGTAATCTTCCCTCTCTCTCTCTGGGTCTCATTTCATTTTGCAAGCCATGGCATGAGCTAGCTTAGCCTTGCCATAAAAAACTGACTCACTTCCTAAGGGCAGGCTAAAATAACCTGAGGATTTTTTTCTTAAGTGCTGCTTTTACCTTCTTAGCCACAACAGAAAGGCATTGGGGATTTCTGAAGATAAAAAAGAAAAGTAAATAAAAAATCAGGTTTGTTAAACACAGATGAGATGTTTTTTCCAGCCCAATTTTCTCTGCCTCTATGAGTTGCTCCTTTTCAGAAGAGAATCTGTGCCTCTCCGGTGTCTAGTGTTTGACAATCAGTACTTCTCTCTTCTCTGAGTGGTAAAGCCGGGGGGAGGGAGAGGGCTGAAAGTAAAGCAAAGAATTGTTCAGATTGCCTAGATCCCTCCAGGAAGTGATCTTTCTGCTTTTACTCCAGACACACGCCTCCCAGCTAGCCAGCGGCTCCAACTAATTAGCACACGTGATGGGAATAGGAAACAAAGCCACAAACAATAGTAGCGTGGGAACGCAGTGTAAACTGCAATTACATAGACCCCCCTCTTCTCCCCCGCCCGCCCCCCACTCTGCCCTTCTCCAAATAAATAAATAAAGGCACAAATAAATAAATAAGTGTATAAATCCGAAATAGCTGCCGACGGTACAGAAGATAAGCGTGAGAGTCAGCTCAAACCGTGCTGGGGAGGAGGTAAAGACCGGCGTTTGCAGGGCGAGCAAGAGCCAGCTATTATTTTCATTCCATACTTCAAGTATATCGAGGCTGCTTCGTTTCCTTTTGTTCAGCGTTGGGGCACAACAGAAAAATGTGTTTGGGGAATTTCAGCACTTGCCAGGTCATGGGGGAGGCCACTCTACTTTTGTTGGCAGAGAGGCAGAAGAAGAAAGAGGGCAATCAAATATCCTCCTTGAGACAGCTTACAAGCACATGTCTCATGCTGTCAGGGGGCTAGGCTCCAGTGTGACACTTCCAGCTTCTTGTCTTCCTGCCAAACTGAATATGTTTGGTATACGTTATATATGTGAGAAGTGGTCACCACTTCCCTGGCCGACCACAGCTTTAAGACACAGTATAACGGAGCTATTGTGTGGGATTAAACACATTTGCTGTGGTTTAAGCATTAAGAGCGTGTGACTGTTTGCACTTGCTTTAGAGCACCGTCATTAATAGTGGCTGTGGAGGTGCTCAGAGAGAGCTCATCATCCTGGCATCTCAGTGCTTGCACGGTTATGTATCGAGAGCCATGTCCCAGAGGTTTGGTTTGCTGACAAGTAAACACAAGGGATTTTTATCACGGCTAGGGCAGTGTGAATCAAGAGAGGCCTGGGTACGCCTGGAAAGTAACTGCTATATCTGACCGGGCATGCTGCTTTGGTAGTGTCTTTTCCCATATAACTGAGATTTTCTGGAATAAATATTTCAGATGGGGGCCGTTTTGGAAGAAAACTGTTTCCCTGGAATAGTTTTTTGTCTTTAGAAGCAGCTGAAATGAAGGTTACTCAGAGAACAGTGGATCTATACAGGGTACTGATTTTGCACTGCTATACTGGTCAGCTCTGCAAGGTCCACAAATCCTAACTTTTCTGAAACCAACAGGAATGCTGCAGTTTTTAAGTACTGTGAGCAAGGCTGAAGTAAAGCATATTGCAGGAAAATACCCTCGATATCAGTGCAGGGTGTTACAAAGTTTTCATGGCACTTTCATGGCTTGAATCTCAAAATTATGACTCCTCAACTTGGAGTCAAAAATGCTCAAGTCAAATGGTAGGTACAGTATCTAACACTGTTCTGGCAAAATCAGAGTGACACTTCTTTTCTGTGGTTTATTTTTATCCTGGTGTTCCATAATGTAATGGAAGAGACAACTGATGACAAGATTTGATTTTGATACCCTCCAATATCCAAATACTCTCCCTGTCTGCGAAAAGGTTTCACATTCAAACCAGTCAAGCTTAGTCATCGCCTAAAGTAGGCAAATCAAGCAACTTTGCCAGGATGTCCATGATGAAACCTCAGCCAAAGTCCTGACCACCTTTATGGCAACTGAAAATCCCTGGCAATTTCTCACTCTTGTCTCACATGCTAAACATCCCCTCACAGTTCATCTCTCTGTGACTGGGGAGTGTCTTCTGTAGTGGCTGCTTCCCCAGGTCTAACTTTTTCTCAGGTGGTTGGTCGCTCTGGGACAGCAGCTGTCCAGTAAAGCCTCGGGCAGAAAGGTGTGAGGTGAATACAAGTTACCATCTGAGAGAAAACGGACACTTTTCTGGGAGTCAGTGCTCACCACTTCAGCTACATAGTATGCACCATTTTCATTTAAGGCATCTGTGCAATGGTCACAATAGCTGGTACCTTCAAAAATCATGGATTGTTACTTTGATTTGCTTTATTCCAAACTGTACTTGCCAATAGCTACAGGGCATGCTCGATTTTCACATTTATTTTTTCACAGTGAAATTCAGTTCAAAGAAACTTGTTAGGAAAGACATTATTGTTTTTATTAGCCAAAAAGCCAAGTTTTCCCCTTGAAAGAGCATACTTTTAAATTATAGTTTTCATGGTGAAACAGAAGGTCTGGGAGTTGTTCTCTATCCTGTGTGTCCTAGCAAGAATGAATAGTACACACACATTTTTCTCAAAGCTGCATCTTATTGGCAAAGAAAACTCAAAGTAGGTCTCAGACTATAAACTCTGGAGCAGGGACTTCCATGTATCACTGTATAACACAAAGCATGGTTTGAACACTGCTTTTAAAACACCGGAGTTGTAAAATTGCACGGGAAAACAGCTAGTCAGGCTGTTCCTTGATGGACTGTGAAGATTTCAACAGCATGAAACCAGAGCAAGTTTCTGTATGATTATTCCTCAGTCCAGTTCTGAGAAGCACTGTAGGAATAGAACAAAACTATTCTGGCAAACTACAGAGAGCTTGGTTAAAAAAAGGTCAGCAAAAGGAAAACCTGGTTTTACTCTGTGATATTTGGTGCAAACTGTTCTGTGATACTCAGGAATGATCACTGGTATGAGCAAATTACTCATTCATGGTGGAATTGTCACCATGGTGGGATGGTGTCAGTAGCTGACACAATTCCAGGGCCATTGTTCCCTCTAGATTTGGCCATGCTGACAGAGGCTGTCCTGCCAATAACATGTTGCTGACTTTTCGTGTGATTTCACACAAGGTGCTCTGTTATACATATGGAAAGGGTGTCACTTTCCCATGATTAAGATCAAATGTGGATGCAAATCAAACCAGAATTTTCTACACAATGCCATGTCAAGTTGGCCTCCTTTTGCATCTGAGATGGCCATTAATTAACATGACCTGGTGTCATTCCTCCTGTAGAGTCTTCCATTGTCTTTCAGTGTCCTTCCACAGGACAGCCTGTGCTGTGGGAACGGAAGAATCGATATCTGTGGAAGAAGCTGATATCTGTAAGAGCTTCAGGTCAGATGGAACCTTGCATAAAAAGAGAAAAGAGGTAAAATTTATTGGAAAGGAAACCAGGTAATAAAATAGCCGATCTGCCTCTTTCCCTGTCAATCACAGGGCTGCTGAAATATGAGGTAGCTTTGCCTGTCAGCAGCTTGAATGTGTGTTCACAGATTAGCCTTTTTCAGAGTTATAACCCTGTTTTTGGAGATGAGCTGAAGCCTAAGCAGGTAAATGCAAAGAGTACATGTTGGAGCCATCCAGAACAGGTATCTGTTTGCATTGCTGCTGTTACTGTGCTGACAGTGCTGGTCTTGCTTATTCATAGCTATACACTGCTTCCAAAAGATGACACTTGAAACCCATCCTGCAGCAGAAGCATTGCAGCTGGACCATTCTGCTTACAGTAAAGACTTTGATGTAAAAATTATCCCTGTCCTTGGCCAGCTTGAAGAGAGGAATGCCTTGATGATCTGGCTATCACTACAGATGCATGTGAATGTGTGATGTTTATGTCCTTCTGCTGCAGCAATGGCTCCAGCACAAAGCCACTCAGCACTTGCATGGCAGAAGCTGGGGCCAGCATGCTTAGAGAGCACCCCAGCCTAACTTCTGAGCTGGGTATTTGGACCTCTGGCATGTGCAGACAGGAATGTCGGTGTTCAGCTCCCGAGGAAACACATTTGTTGTCACAGTACTGCTAACAGATCATACAAGGAGTCTAAAACCCTCCTCTGCTGCTCCCGTTCACTTCTCCAGCACTTGCATTTGGTCTGTGATAACTAGTTTTGACCTGTGTCAGTGGCACCAACAACCAACACACTCAGCCAAAACTCAGTAAAGAAAAATACAAGATTTGGAGCAGCAACTTCTTGCTTGCAAAGCTGATGCTGCAGCTGGATATGTGTGGGGAGGGGAGGTCAGCGGGGAGCACTGATGTTTTTGCCTGGCTGCAATGTGAGTGCCAGAGCCACCGGTTGAATTGGGCACAGTAACCATAGCAACAACGAGTTTCCGGGACTTGGGGTGACAGGTTGACGGGATTACTCTTCAAAGCACTTGCTCCCTTGGGAGAGAAAACCTAAAGGAAGGGGATGGAAGTTAATTTAGCACACACACACTGGAGCAAGGGTCAGCAGTGGCAGGTCTCTGCTGGAGGGAAGCCTGCAGCAGCAATAAACAACACCCTTTCAGAGCACTTTGAGTAGCACCGAAATCATTGTCGGGGGGCATCCAACAAAGAAAAATGTGGGGTGCACACAAAAAAACTAGCACCACTCTCTTCCAAAGGACAGTTGCCACCAAGAGCTCCTGCATGTCTCAGACCTGAGTTTCTGTTTTGATGTGAGGGCTTTACCCTGTCCTGCCATTCCTGCTTCCAGCACTGGGGTGGCCAGATGTGCCTGCAGACCCTGAATCTGGAAATGCTGAGTTGTGCCAGACCTGGAAGCAATGGGGAAACTGGAGTGGGGCAGGGGGGCAGCGGTGAGAGGGGGCAAGGCAAATGTGCTGGTATGTGTGATAGGAAGGGGTGTGAGATGAAATATTTGGGTGGTGGGGTGACTGAGGCACAGGCATGGCTGCAGTAGGAAGTGGGCATGCAGAAGGCAAGAGGGCACTTGCACTGCAATGTGAAGCAGGGAGAAGGGAGGCACAGCGGCAGTGTAGGGGATGGGAGAGAAGGCTGTCATCTCCTAAGGTTCATTGCCTCATTGGTGCAAAGCTATCAGCGGGGGCTGAAATTCAGCTCTATTTAGAAGTGTCACCTTGTGCACTGTCGTTTTAATTTCCTTGGGCTTTGGTGCGCAATGGCTGCTCTCCCATCTGCCCTTCTGGTGAGAGAGATGTATGACAGCGCTGTCTCGGCGTGTTGGTAATTTTGGGCTAATAAAATTTCCCTTTGGGCCATGGTTAACAATTAGACCCACGCTGTGGATCCATGCCCAACACCAGAAAAGCACAAGAGCAATTTAAAGCTGGTTTTGCTGTCTGCTCCTCCTAGTGCTGGATGGGAAGATTGAAACCACACACAGGCAAGCGTTTTCTATCTTCCCACGCCTGCTGATAGCCAACTGCAATTGCTCACACTGTGTAGAGGCACAGCTACACTCTACCTGCCCATTCCTGTAAATCATTTGCAGAAGTTGATGTCTACACCAGCTCAGAAAGCTTCTTTGGAGGCTGCCTGGCCCCAGTGGTTCACAGAGCTAAAGATGGGGGCAGCTCCAGGATCCAGCTGCTGGGAACCTGGGTGGACATACCTCTACTCACAGGCAGTCAATGCTTAATCCCAAGGAACTTCTTCTACCGTGATTTTTCTCCATAGCAGAAGACATACATGTGCCTGGATGGGAGAACTCAGATGTGTAGTCTGCAGGCCAAAAAGTCATAAATGTCACCATGCCTTTCACTGACCTGTAAAAGCAAGTGGTGCAGGCAGACAAGTTTCACAACAAAAATATAGAGGCTGGAAAGGTGGATGTAACAGAAGTGCTAAAACAAGCTTAATTAAAGCACTGCAGAAAGGATAGCTTTATGAAAAATGTAGTGCGGGGATAGAACATTTCTATCATCTTCTGTTAGCAATTTACAGGTGGCTGCAGGACTGTTTCTATCTTCTTAACTGCAGGTCTTTTACTACTTTTAGCTTGGTCCCTGCTTCCATTTCCCTCCTACTTGAGATGCTTTGCAAAAATATGGGCAACTCCATGAAATCTGGGGCAACTCTGTGCTGGTAACTTTTACCTAAACCAATGGGAGGCTGAAGGTAATTATTCCAGGGCCCTTGAATGGGAAAATCTGGGTTCATCAACTCTTTCCTCTCACACTGTGCACATCTGGGTTATCCTCCAGTCCCTCTGATTGTGAAACGCGGAAGAATCAACTTAGAAGGGAGTCTTAGTTGAAAGGCTCCATGTAAATGAAAACTTAATTATTATGAAACCACCTCAAAGAGTACACCCTCATTTCACCTGTCCTATTTTGCCAGTACCTCAGCCTGAGAAAGCTAGCAGAATGAAGAGGACTTGTTGGGGAATACGGCATTCAGGCTTAGGGCCCTGCTTAGTGCAAGGCAGCATGTACTCACGGTGAGCGTGCCAGCCAGACCTCCCCACATCCTGAATCCAGTGCTGACCTTTCCTGTCATCCCTCCCTCCTTGCCAGCAAAGGCCATGAGCTTTCAGCTTCTTAAAAACTGTTACTTCTCCTGCCCACTGTCACAATACATGGTGGGGGGAGTAGACAAGGAAAGGATGTGGCTGGCAGATTTGCAGTTTAGAAGGGTACAGGGCAGAGGGATGCCTTGATTTACCTTGCATTGCCAACAAACTGAAAAACCCCAAGTTTAAGTCTCCTCAACTTTCAGGCTTTAGCCACCATTTTCACTTTTTTTTTTTTTCTCCTTTTTAAGGAGGGCAAACTACTCTTGCCCAGGCTTTCCCTTCTTCTTCTAGCCTACAGAAGAGGATCAGGGGTGACCTTATCACTCTCTAGAAGTACCTGAAAGAAGATTGTATCCAGGTGGGGGTCAGCCTCTCCTCCCAGGCAACCAGCAACAGGACATCAGGACATAGTCGTAAACTGTGCCAGGTGAAGTTCAGGTTGGACATTAGGAGGTATTTCTTCACAGCAGAGGTGATACCTGGAACTGGCTGCCCAGGGAGGTGGTGGAGTCACCATACCTGGAGTTGTTTAAGGAAAGAATGGATGTAGCACTAGCCATGGTCTAGTTGACAAGAGGTGTCTTCTAATCTGATTTATACTGTGATTGTCCTCACTCAGCTCTCCCAGGCCCTCATTGCCCTAGGGAAGCCCTCAGAAGCATCATCATCCTCTGCAGGGTGCAACGACTCTGCTGGGCCCAGGCTGCAGGGGACCCAGGCAGGAAGGGCTGGTGGAAGGGCTGGTGGGAACCCCGAGGGCGCTGCCCTGCCCTGTCCATCCACACAGCACCAACACCACCCACACCGGCTCCCCAGCTGGGGACGTGCCCCATTCCCACCCCTGCCCAACGCCGTCCATCCATCCATCCCTCCATCTATCCACCCATCCACCCCTCCATCCATCCACCCATCCACCCATCCACCCATCCATCCATCCCTCCCTCCATCCATCCATCCCTTCCTCCCTCCCTCCATCCATCCCTCCATCCATCCATCCATCCATCCA
>VZRS01012065.1:0-29827 GCA_013398055.1 Ifrita kowaldi | reverse complement strand
CCGCCTCCCCGACGGCCGCCCGCGCCCCGCCGCCCCCGTCCCCGCCGTCGGTGCCATGAAGCGGGCGCACCCCGAGTACAGCTCGTCGGACAGCGAGGAGCTGGATGAGGCCGTCGAGGTGGAGAAGGAGAGCGCGGACGAGAATGGGTGAGCTCGGGCGGGGTGGGCGCCGTGGGGCTGCGCCGCGCCCCCTCCCTCCCCTCCGCCCCGCGGAACCCCGGCACCCCCGAACCCCCCGCGGTGACCGGTGTCCCGCTGCTCCCCGCAGGAACCTGAGCTCGGCCGCGGGCTCCATGTCTCCCTCCACCACCTCGCAGATCTTGGCCAGGAAGAGGCGCCGAGGGGTGAGTGCCCGCCGGCCGGCCGCGGCTCCCCGCCGCCCGGCACGGCTCCGCTGACCCCCGCTCTCTGCCCTAGATCATCGAGAAGCGCCGCCGCGACCGCATCAACAACAGCCTGTCCGAGCTGAGGAGGCTGGTGCCCAGCGCCTTTGAGAAGCAGGTAGCGCCCAGCGACCCTCCGCGCTGCCCCCGCATCCCTTCCCGGCAGGGAGCGTCACCCTCGGTAACATCTCTGCTTCTGTCTAAAACGTTTCGTGCCTTCCCTTCTCTCCTAGGGATCAGCCAAGCTGGAAAAAGCAGAGATTCTGCAGATGACTGTTGATCACCTGAAAATGCTGCATACAGCAGGAGGGAAAGGTAAAGTTTTGTGCGTGACGGAGTCAGCAGCCCTGCAGGGATGCTGCTGTGAGTGCAGCGCATTCCCGAGCACTGGCAATGCTTGCAGAAAGTGAACGGCAGCTCTCTTATGTTTCATCCGGAATTAGGGACTTTCTCTGCTTGACAGGATTGGTGGCATCACTAGCACTGAAAGCTTTTGCGGTGCTAGCTCTGAGGAGAGCGTTGTTCTAGACGAGAGTGACTGCAAGTCTCTAGCAGTGTGTCAGCACCGTGAAGTAAATCAGCTTTTGGCAGCTTGGAAAACAGTTATTATTGATGTCTAATGCTTGTTTCTCTAACTTTCTGAAAGTTCAGGACAGAAGTAGGAAAAAATACAGTATGAAATAAGTGGTGAAAAGAATTAGTAAAAATGCTGAAAGGCACTTTCAAAAAAAAGTATTTTGCCTGCTTAAGTCTCCTCTGATAAGTTAGGACTCGTGTTTCTAATGAATTTCAGTGTGCTCTGGTTTTACTTGCACAAGAGAGACGTGGAAAGAACAAAAATACTTTCCTCCAGTGTCAGTGAGCAACTCCAGTTTAAAAATGGCAGTCTGTGACTGGTCTTGGGACTTGCAGCATCACAGCACAGATATAAAAGAAAAGCTTGTTAAACAACAAAGGAAAAAAAAAAGGAGCTTGGCAGCTAGTCTATGGTTGGGAATACTAACCACATCGAAGTGAAATATGCGTATAGGGGAGGGTGGAGTGGGGAGACTTACTTGTAGACAATGACTAGAAAACAACATCTTAAGACTTCATTCTCTGTTCTTTTCTCCTAGGTTATTTTGATGCTCATGCTTTGGCTATGGACTATCGGAGTCTAGGGTTTCGAGAGTGCCTGGCTGAGGTTGCTCGATACCTGAGTATCATAGAGGGTCTGGACGCCTCTGATCCTCTGCGAGTCCGACTCGTGTCTCATCTCAACAACTACGCCTCTCAACGGGAAGCAGCGAGCAGTGCACACACTGGCATTGGACACATTCCTTGGGGCAGTGCCTTTGGACATCACCCTCACATACCTCACCCGTTGCTGCTGGCTCAAAATGGGCATGGTAATACCAGCACTACAGCATCTTCCACAGAACCACATCACCAGACCAGAATTGCTGCCCCACATGCTGAAACTTCCTCACTCAGAGTGCCCCCAAATGGCAGCGTTGGACCAGTGCTCCCTGTGGTCACGTCTACTACCAAACTGTCTCCTCCTCTCCTCTCCTCCATGGCATCTCTGTCCGCGTTCCCCTTCTCATTTGGCTCCTTTCATCTGCTGTCCCCCAACGTGCTGAGCCCTTCTACACCAACGCAGTCAGCAACGCTCAGCAAACCGTACAGACCCTGGGGGACTGAGATTGGCGCCTTCTAAGAACTGACTCTTTAGCGAGGGTGGGAAAGCCTATAAACCTAGCTGAGCTGGGTTATGCCACCCTTAAAGTTGAAGTTCTTAGTAACTGGGACACAGGTACAGCTTCACCTTAACTAAGTTTGTCTAAAAACTGTCTCATTGGATTTTTCTTTTTGTTTTCTACATTTTTGTATTAACAGATTGGTTTTTTTTTAATAGTTGCTGAAGTTGTCCAAAAATAAAATTACAATAGTGGTTTGTTAACACTTGTGTTAGATCTCTGCCGAGCATTTAAGTCACTTTTGTAAACAATTTGTTTCAAGTGTTTCATTTTTCCTGAGTTCATCAGACTGGCTTTTTATGAAGAAATACCACCTATTATTGTTAGCAATGGCCTAGTTTTGTTATTAATTTTTCCAAGACCATTTTTCTCAGCATTTACAAGCTGTGTTTTTGTTAGTATTTTGACACTGAGATGTTCTATAAAGAATTACTCTTTTTGTAAACTATATTTGAGTCTTACATTTCTGAGCAAAGCGTTGACAAATCAGATGGACCTGCTTGACCAGCTTTATCTAAGAGCCGAATTTCTCTTTCTTCTGAAGCTGTTTGGTATATTTGGCAATCTTATTCTAGTCCCTAGTAGACATTTGCTCACTTCTCAGAACCACTACACTATTTCTTCCACCAAAAGGAGCAGTATGAGTGGGGAGGGTGCAAACTGCACGCAGTATTGGTGGTGGGTTTAGGTGCTGGGGAAGTTATGGGAATTAAAGTTGTCACCTGCAGTGACCTCCCAGCCAGAGCTGGTCACAGGCATCTTCATTTCATAGGGCCGGATCCTGCTTTGAGTTACAGTGGAGTAATTGTTCTGCTAGCCTGAATTCTTGGGTATCTGAGGTCAGACTCTTCTCTGTGAGCTTCAAATTTTCAGCTGAAACGACTGATGCTGGTATTTAAATAGCCAATGGAATGGTACAGTGGGAACCTGTTCAGTGCACAGCCTTGTTGCTTAACAGATGCATCCTAACCAGGTGATTTTTCTGTTGTGTTTTAGGCGCAGTTCAGTGCCACTCCTCATTTTGTAAGGGTTCTGCTGTGTTCTTGTGTGCCTGAGAGTGTGTGCATGTACACATACTTTGCTTGATTTCATGAGAATCTTAATCTGAACAGGTTTATCGAGTGAGTTCCACTGGAAGGGGTTTGCTCTTGTATCTGTGTTGTGGCTAAATAAAGGAGAAAGAACAAAGTATTTTAAATTACATGCTTGTCTGATATATATCAGTGGAGAATTCTATGCCTGTGGGTGTCACAGGAGATGTCGAACAATTGCTACTCAGTCCTGCTGTGGGCATTTGTATTTACTCTTTTCTCAGGTATTATGGCATATGTAGCTATGCTAGCTGAGCACATGAAGAACCACAGTGCCTTGGAGTAACAGTCAAGGGAAGGAAAATGTAGGATTTCTTTTGCACGTCACTTTTATGTGCCTGGCAGTGTGTGGGCTGGTAGTGAAGATACCAGGGTTTCTGCTAAAGTAGAGGTTAAAGCTGCACTGCACTTGAATATTCTTAGTTATCTGTATTAAAAAGTGATCATCTTTACAAATATGAAGTTCTTTTCTGTCTAACTCACAAAATTGTTATCTGTCCTATAAACTTCATTCCAGGTCTGGAATGAAGTTTTGTACTTTACAGTGAGGTTCAGATCACTTTCAGTCCATTAGTGCAGGATCTACCCCAGGTCTCCAACTGATCCTGTATTTGTTACTGAGTGGTACCACCAGTGTCTAACACCTTTGCTTGAAGTAAAAACCTGGCAGGGTTACAGGTAGTCTGTCCTGCCTGCAAATCTCTACCCACAGAACTTCTGGAAGTACTTCACCTCTTTCCTGCACATTTGAATTTATAGTACACTTGTTTTGGTAAATGGCACATCCTTGTCTGGATATAGCTCTGCCAGAATAGCAGAAAGAACTCGGCCCTGTGGGAGACGAGAGCTTTGTTTAAAGAGGGGCTCTCAGGCCAATTAAGGAGTGGCATTGATGAGAGACTTTCTCGGAAGAAGGATTGCTGTGAGGCTGGAAAGAGCGGGAGAGCATTCAAGTGCATAACCTTGTTTTACCTTCCTTCTGAGGCTGTAGGAGACCACTGCTAGAAATGAAATGCAAAACACTGTGGGAGCTAGAAATACATAGGTGTTATTAAGGAGAGATTATAGAGCATAGTATTTCATGTAGAAACCTGAAATAAGAGGCTGTAAAATTCTAAATCCAGTTTCCTTTCACTGTGTGTATTGTCTCCTGTTTAATTACGCTCTGCCCTGTCCCTAACAGGTTTTTATAGCAAATTAACAACTCCTACCTAGAAGATTGCTATAGTGCATGCAACTATTCTTTAGATCTTTTAATAAATGGCAATGCTTCTCAGCCTTTTAATGGTTATTTCATTGACATTCAAATGACTTTGCCTTCCTCTAAATAGCTGGCTCTTTTGTGTAGAAAGACCCCTATAATTATTTTTGTCCCACTGTCCTACCCTTGAATGGACTTCAGAAGCAGAGTGCAATAAAAGTTTCACTGCTGGTGTTTGTCTCTATATCCACCGTCTTCTCCTTCTATTACCAATGACAAAGGTATTAATGAAAAGTACTAATTTTATTCAACTTTCCCAGTAATTCTATATTAATTTTTAGGGATTCAAAAATCTACTGATTGTTATCATAGAAAGAGATGAATGAATTATAGAAACTCACAAAAACTAGTAATCCAAATGGGAAAAGCATGGGCCAGAAGCTGAAATGCCAGAGTTGTAAGTCCAGGGCTGCTGCTAACTTTGTAATTCTGTCTTGGCAATCACTTAATGTATATCTTTTTTGCCAGCAGTGAAACAGGTATGGCAGTGCTTGGTCTCCTTTTCTCAAGAGGCCATGGTAGTTGGAAATTTTCTATATGAATGATGAATGCTGTTATTTCTCAAAAACTACAGTTCTGAGACATGCTGCTATTTTTCTTTCCTATGGGATGCTAGGTTTCTAAAGACAAACAGAGAAAGGCAAAATAAACTTACTTCTCTAGCCAATAGATATCTCCAGAGCCCAAAACATTTACTTGTTTACCCTATTGCAAAAGTGCAATTCAGGAGCACAAGCTTAACCAGAGGCATGCTGGAAAAGAAAGGAAATGCATGTGTGTCTTGATTCCATGACCCCCCAACCACCATCAATTTCTTTGGATGAAATGTGTCCATTTGGAAATCCTCAGGCTAAAGCTTTGGGTAGGATTTAAGATGAGGTGGTACTTCATATAAGCTAATATTATCTTCCTTTATTAAGGAAGCTGGATTTGAGTGGAGAATAAATTTAAAAGGCTGGTAAATGCTGCACAAAACCAGATGTAAACCTCTGGAAATCCATTCTGTGCTTTGGCGTAAAGGAATAGCTGATGGAAGTGACATTTTTTAGCTTTTGGAAAGAAGCTGTCAGTAGGTCTTAAGACACTTTCTGTTCAGCACCCCTGTCTTAACACTAGTAGCATGACAGAGTTTATTAGGATCATGCTGAAAACCCCATGAATCCTGCCTATTGCTTGCTCTCTTCACTCACACATCAGCATGTGAGTCCCCAGGTGACAGGAGCCTTCCTAGACTATTGCATAGTGGTGGGAAGTCTGCCAGGTTTTTTTTCCAAGCAACAAATAAGCTCAAGTGAACACAGATAAACTGAAATCCTTCTTCCTGTTTTATATTGTGTGCATACTCACAAATGTTTATTGCCAGAAACTCCCAGTTTGGATTGCAACACACTCTACATGGAGCTGGAATTCTCTAGTGAATTATGTAGAGGTCATGGGCTTTGTGCTGGAAGGCAACAAAAATTCTGCACAAAGCCCTTTTCTGAGGCCTTACATGAAGGGATGCAGAGATGGATTGTGGTATTTGTGACTCAGTACACTAAGGCATGAATATGCTCATGTGTTAACCAGCCTACCTGACCTCATAGGGTCTGTGTGTGCTTTGCCTGTAACTGAATGACTCTCTCTCCACTTGCCCAGCTTATAAATAAAAATTAGAACAGTCCCTTTCTTCTGGAGCCAGAAGATGTGGGCATTGACTCATGCTTGCAATATAGTAGCATGTCTGCAGTCATAAATGTCGAAATGTCAATGCCTAGTAAGATACAAATACTTGAAGGTGTCTTTTGGGAGTCTGAAGTGTTCATTTGGTGAAGGCTTTTATTAAGGAAATGCTTGGGTATTTTATGTTCTCTCTTATTCCACCTAGTCCTGTAAAATTTTTTGTCTAGCAAATTCTACTGATTATTCATGCAGCCTGAAGGAGTAGACCAAACTGCCTTGCTCTGACCCGTGCTGTGTGCAATCTGCCCCAGCCTTCCCAGCAAAATTCATAGACAGAGGTTCTCTTCCAGCTGTTTTTTTTTTTTTTTCCTTAATAAATCATGTAACACAGATGTATAATGCAGGAGAGGCTTATCTAAGTGCTCAGGACAGCTGAGCAGGGGGTGCATTCTGCACTGCCTATAGACCCCCTAACTGCATTGCACTGTTTGGACCTTTTCAGAGTCTCTTACCAGGCTGCTCATTTCAGGTGAAGCCTCCTGACAAGGAAGGGCGGAATAGCTGGAACCAGTTCTGCACACCTCCTGCTCATTGGGGCAGCCTCAGCACAGGGAGGACTTTGCAGACCATGCTTTTTTCTCTGCCCTGGAGAGATTTCTTGAAGCTTTCCAGGTGCCTTCTCCAAGGTAAGCTGTAAAATCTAGGCACAAACATTAGTAACAAGTTAAACAGGTACGTGCATTTCTCTGTTTTGCTCTGCTTTCACAGAAGAAAGGATATTGGGAGTAGGAAAGTTGGTGAAGCAGCTCTGCGAGAGAATGGCAGGAGAAGGAAGGAAGGCTGATCTGTAGGATCAGAGGAAAATTGAGGCTGTGAACAGATGAGTGAAGAGATGCATTGTTTGCATTGCCTGCGGCAAAGATACGGAAATACCTGACATCAGATGAAAAAATAAGCTGCGTGCCAGTAGGCAGAGGATTTAGAGAGGGGAAGGTAGTACTCAGTATTCATAATTTTTCTCAGTATGAGCAACTTACAAAGAGTGAGGCACATTATTTAAAACCAATAAGGTGCTGAAACAATGCATGTGCATGTCTTCATCGAATTTCATGGGTCATCCCACTGGCTAGGGAGAAACCAGGGCTAGATGGACTGTCAGGGACTGTAAGAATGCATTATAGCGTGGTTTACTGACTGAATTTGTACAATATTGTCAAGTAAGTATAAGGAGGAAGGAATCAAAGCATGAGAGAGGGCTTGACCCAAGCTGACAGAGAATTTGAGACATCAGAATAACTGATAAGAGCACCTAATGACTGGCAGCCTCTTCCACAAACCCCTCAGCCTTCATCAGTGGTTACCACCTAGCTGCTAGTGCAGCCCCTTAGCTCCTGGGTTTTGGTATGATGTTTCTCAGCATGCATTAGCCATCCAAGTAGGTATGAGGTCTCCTTCACCATTACATGGGTAGGGCAGGTGCATGTTCTGACCAGTAGTGGAAAATGAGTGAAGGCGAGTATGGAGCCTCCTTCTGAGTCAAGGGACATCAGGTAGAGAGAACACAGAACTTCTTCCACATTATATATCTGCTGTAGATAGTGCTGATAATGACTGGGTAATCTTCTCATTGTCATCAAGCCTGCCTTTAAAAGCAGAGGCCATTTCAGTGGTTGGATTTCAATAGCAAAAGATGAAATGAGAAGAATGGTCATTTGTTGCTGTTCAGCGATGGTTATGGGAAAGTTTGTGGGATTGGATGGTGGTTAAGAATGTAGCAAAGGGAACTGAAGTGTGTGCTGTAGGAACTCTTACATGCTGCACAGCAGGTATATCTGTTTTTTACTTCATCAGGAAAACATCGATGTGATTGAACAATGTTCCCTGTATAATGTAGATGCCTAACTGTCTGTAGATTGCCCCTTTGAATTTCTCTGGGATTCATTGCGTCTTCTGTTAGGAGGAAATTATCAACAACAAGAGGAAATCCTGTACTAGTACTGAATAGTCCTTATTTTAAAGGTACTTCCCTTCTTGTGGGAATTGTATATAATCAGAACAACACTCCATAAAACAGATGAATTATTTTAGAAGGAGACAGGTCAGCCTTTTATTTAAAAGGTCTGACGTTATTGTACATAAGAAAATCAATTGTTAGAGTGGATGACATTCTTCCACTAGCTGCCTGTGCTTCCCAAAGGTGGGGCAAAGTTTAAGGCATTGGTAACAGGAAGCCTGGGCTCCTTAGAGACTTTCATGTTTTCTGGAGCACGCAATGACAGAATGACTCCTTTTCTTCCCCAAAATAGCACCAGGAATAAGAATGATTAAACTTTACCCTGTTAAGGACTGGAATAGGTAAAGATGCGAATGGTGCACATACCTGTGGGCCAACAGCATATATCCACTAGGTTGGTGTGGGCAGGGGAAGGTGCATTAGTCAGCGTTGTGCTGTAAATGCAGTGCAAGCAGAAAGAGAAGCTCTTTTGAAGACAAACTTTTCCAATAGGTTTCCAAAATCTGGCTCTCCGTACTTCGGATTACAACACAGACCTTTCCCACCACATAAACCAGTATGGGCTGAGCAAGGGGCAGGTGCAGTTCCCACATGAAGCCAGGGGCTGAACTACCACTTGGCTACAAATATGTCCTGGGGTTTGGGCCACCAAATCAACCAAGCACACTGAGAGGTGTGACTGGAGATATGAAGCTAGATGGTTGTCATTCCCTCAGCTGTTAAATCCATGTTTCAAAGGAGGCAGTTGAAATCCCACGTACCATCCTCAACCAGCCATGAAGCTGTTAGAGCCTTGAATGAGTAAGACACTCCATGAAAGAAACTAAAACAAAATATGTTATGGGGCTCTAGAAGTCTTTCGGTCGTTGCTGGTTTAGACAAAGTTTGTCTAATTTTTCTCTCCTCCCTGGGAGGTAAGAAGGCTCCCTGCTTCTTCATGGTGCTGACAGAGGTTTGCGGGACTCTTTACACAGCCCCCTCAGACCCGACCTCATCCTGCCAGGAAACAGACTGAAGGCTTATTTTCTGCCCCTGCAGCACAGCAACATCCCAGGCTGAAAGCACAGTCTCAATGGCAGGGCTGGCTGAGAGCCACAGGGGCCCAAGACTGGGAATTCCCATGGTCTGCCCCCAGGGACAAAGCTGAAGGAGTGACACATCAGGTTTCCGGGTAGAAAAATCATTGTGCTTTTTTTTTTTTTTTAGCTGTACCAATATCCTCATAATGTGCTAGCCAGACAGTCTGACTTTATGCATTTTTTAAATAAAGAGGGAGCAATAGTGAAATTATTCTTTAGCTTTCATTTTGGCTGTATATTTTTTAATGGAAAAAAAAAAGGTTCAAACTCCCCATCTTATTGCCAGGTCTTCTCCTAGGAAGTGCAGTCTTCTCTCTATACTATTTTCACTGCCTTTCACGAGATAGATACCCAGTCTGTACCAAACAGTTGCTGAGAAAGCTGTGATTCAAACTTTATATAATGCAATACTTTTTATATCAGAGTCTATTGGGAAACAGCCTGTTCGACTCAGCTATCTGCATTGCATTAACTTTTATAACCTAAAACTCCCATCAGAAAGGAGATTTTTATGAGATTGCATTTGACACATCCCCAAAAATGTTCCCTTAACAACAATGTCTGACTGACTGAAAAAGGCTAGAGAAGACTTTGCCAGGGGCTAGTGCCACCTCAGACTTAATTTTTGGCGACAGTGTCTGCTCCTCACTCATTTGCACTGTTGCAACACTGCTGTTAATCCTGTGGGACAGGGAGAGATGGTGAAGATAATTTTGTACACCAAACTTCTACACAGCACCTAGCCTGACTTTGCTCCAAGATCGCAGAACGTGCAGAATGAAGCATAGTCCAGGGGAATGGGTAGGGCACTGGGGAAAAGTTGAGACCCCTTTTATGCTGAAGCCTGATTCTAAAGAGGAGGTTTTTATTAATAAGATCCCCATCCCCAGGGATTTTCAGTCTCAACAGTACTCCATCTGCCTATCCCCAAAGTTAGGTGATATTTGCAGTGTACTGTGGAGGTGTACCACTATATTCCGGGTAAGAAGTTGGGACTCAAAGTTGAAAATCAAATAGTTGATCTACTTGGCAGAGGTGTTTCAAACTGGGTTGGGTTTTTTCTTCAGGACTTCTGCAGCAGTTCTGGATTCAAAGCACAGCTGCTCTTGATTTTCTGGAAGCCCCAGAGGGTCAATAGTTCTTCACATCAGCCTGAGTTACTTCCCATGTCAGAGTTTCAGCACAGGGAACATTTAGGAAGCCTTTTTCTGGTCTCTTACGGCGCTTGAGCAAATGGAAGCAAAAAACCAAAAATAATCCAGTTCCCACTTTACCCTTAACTCTAGGACTGTATTTTCTACTCCAAAGTCTCCTAACACATTCAGCTATTTCAGCAACAACCCAACCCCTTCACTACACCCTGAAGAAAGGAAATCCAGCCAGTATTTGGAATGAAACAGGTTTTGTAGGCAAAATTAATACTTCCCTTAGATGTGTTTTTTTGTGTGTTTGACTTCAAACCTCAACATGGTATTTCTAACACAGTCTTTTGTGTATAATGTACTAGGTCTTAAATAAATTATTTGAAGTCATGGCTTCACTTATGATGCCTCAAATCATCATGTGTATGGTTTATCAGTAGGGCTAAAGGTCTTGGATTTGTTACACGGACCCCTTCAACAGGGAGAGATAAGAGGTAACACATATAGCTTATCTTTATGTGGACCAGATCTAGATAAGTGTGGGTTTAAGGGGAGAAGAATACCCACTTGAGGGCTCTGTGTGATCATGGGGCATGCACAGCTGAAGACTGTTGAGATGGCACAGATTGCCATTGTGGCACTGGATCATGGTAGGGACATTGTGAGGTGCAAGCTGGGATCCCAGTGGAAGATCTGCAGTAATAAAAATGTCTAGGATGTGAAAACTGGCATTTAGAGTGCGGCTTTGGGAGGAGTTAAAGGCATGAAAGGAAACTCGTTGGGACTGTGGAAAGAGGTGAGGATTGAGAAAAGGAGCTCATGTGTGAAAGGAGAGGACAGTCTCCTCAATCCTCCTCACTTGTCAGAAACGTCATGGCAGTTTCCAGCCCTGTGTGACTTATCATTTGCTTGGACACAAGAGATAGGATCTCCATCAGATAAGGCTGAACCTTTATTCTGACTGAACTCTGAACCTTTATTCTGACTGAAGTTGCCTCTGTTCACGAAATGAATGTAATTACCCGTATGAGAAGCTGACAATAAAACATCACTCCTTTTGCACAAGGTGGCCCAGATCCCGAATTTCTGCAGACACAGCTGTGCTCCTACCATCTTCTCTGGGCACAAGTAATACCATAGATTATTTTCCCCCTAACTGATTGCTTGCTTCCCTTCTGTTGCCTCTCTATTTCTACTGACTGGTACCAGGAACAGTGACAAATGTGTAGCACTAATAAATAACTAGATGCTTCAGCAGGGCATTTGTGCCTACACATGGCTCAGTTGCTTAAAATGGCCAATTTCTAACTTGGAGTGATGGCAGGGATGTATTCAAGGAACGAACAAGGAACCCTTATAACCTTGGGCAAGTGGTCTTCGCATGATGATGTCAGGGGGAAAAAAAGGCAATTAGGACTTGTTAGGACTTGTTTTGCAATCGTTTGTAAGGAGAGAAAGGCTAAATCTCCTTAGAGTGGCTAGGAAAACTCTTTTCTGGAGGACGTGTGAAAATAGGTCAGTTGTGTCTCTTTGGGAGTGAACAGAAAACACAGATTAGTGTCTTTGGAACAATTTTGGTTTATGCTCTGGCTTTCAGAAGAGGAGGAAGGCTGTGAGGCAGCAGAGTGATTGCTGTATTCAGTGGCATGGCCCATGGGAGTGAAGGAGCACCGTTTGGGGCGGGGGTGTCGGCTGCACAATAGCAATGGGGCTGTTCGGGAAACGCTTTCATACAATTTTATGAGAGAGAGAAAATAGATGCCTGTGGAAATAACTTTTACAACTCTGTTGATTTAAAAGAGAATGAGAGTGCAATGAGGGTGCTTTTGTCCCAGCAAAGAACTTTATAGTATGTATTGTGTCCTGATGTCTCTGGCTTTCTACAGGTTGGGGTGCAGTGGGCTGATTCTCCTGGGTTTTCCTTCTTCTCCCTCTGAGGCCAGCAACTGTGTCAGGGCTTAGTTCTAACATTTATGGCATAAGGGAAAGAAGATTTCTTTAAAAAACCAAAACAAACCAGTAAAACTGTGCAGAGACTTGGTACCATGGGTAATAATTAGAAGTTTCACCCTGCTGTCTTCAGGGGGATGAGATCACAGCTGCAGTCCGAGATTGCTGTTTCTTCCTGGAACTTGTGGGATAAAGTCTGACGTGGTCAAAATGGACAAATAATTAATTCAGTGCCACTGAACACTGAGATATCCCTTACAGTAAATAATCTAGTGTCAGAAAATATCTTTCCGTTCTGGAGCTGTACTGGTATCTCTATGGAGCAAAAGCATTGCACTACTGCAAATGCCTATTCCAGATGACAGGTTATGGTTAAACTCTGGTGACATAGTCACTAGTCATAAGTTTGAATTAAGTGTTATTAAAAAATGAGAAAATAGTGAAATGCATCAGGCACACTGAACTGTCAGAGTCCTGCAGGCTGACAGACAAGCACACCTAAAATATAACAGCAGTTTCAGGCACCACTACAAATCCTCCCTCCTGGCCCCTGAACTTCCTCCTTTATTCTCGGAGATAACCCAGCCTGCACATCACATGCAAGGGATGGCACAGTGTGCCTGTAACAACATGCATGCTTGCATGGTGTCCAGGTGAGCAGGGGAGGATCAGTGTTAGCAGTTTTTCTCCTAACAGGTGTTTGTTTCTGGACAAATTGTTGAAGAAGCGAGATAAGGTTCAAACCATGTACACTGCTAGTCCCAAAACCAAACCAGGTCACTTTGACTTTTAAGAGGCAGTGATGCCTTGACAAGAGAGGAAACCTGATGGCAAAGCACAGTGGTGCTGGCCAGAGGGTTTGCATCTGTGATGCCTCTCATATCACTAAGATGCCAGAAAGAAACCCCAGGCTTCTGGGAGGGAATGTTTGCCATCTGCTTCCCTCTGTTGACTGAGGTATTGAAGTACACTAAACTTGGGTACACTGAAGGCAAACTTCACAGACAATAAAGTGGGGTGGAAAGGCAGACAATAGGCCGGATTCCTGGCATTCATGAGCTGCTGGAACTTTGCTCACAATACTGCAATGGCTGAGGATTGGCCCACTTTGCTCTTAGTTTAAGCAGCCCCTTTTATATAAGACCATGCTCTCAAAATGAAAAGACATGCTTTATGTGTACACACTTTCAAAGGTGCATCACCCTTCTCATGTCTAAATAATAACACCCCCAACCCAAACTTTTCTTGTTCGACAGATCAAGCTGTCTTTCTTGTTTGACAGATCAAGCTGTCAGTCATTGCTGGCACTTGGCCTACAATCAGGGAGGAAAATGAAGCAGTTTTCTTGTTCTAATGCTGTTTCTCAAACAACAGCTTTGTATTAGTCACCACAGCTACCAAATGCGGGCAGCGGTTCAGGAGAGCTTTCCAAGAGTATTACTTTCTGCTACTGAAATGTTGGTAAACTCACACTGGCTGTAAGACTCAGCTCCCAGTCCTTCATTGGGTGCTATGGAAATGTAGTGTGCATTATAGAGAGATACTTTTATTAAACCCTAACAGCTCATTTGCACTGGAGTCAAACTGCATAATATCTATCATCCTGTCCTGCTGTGCCTTGACCACAGAGTATACATTTCCCTCATCTGGGAAGGGAGAAATGGCAGCAGTGACTCATGGTTGACACTTATGTCATTTGACATGTATACCATTTCCACTGGAGTCTTGCAAGACTCTGGCTTGCAGTTTCTTTTGTTTTCTGACTACTTCTCTGGCAGCCTCCTACGTGACATTGTGTTTGACAATGCTAAAAAGGGATGCTCAGTTGGCATAAGATTCACACAATTTATTTTCTACTGACAGAAGCGTGCTACTCAAAGGGGCTTCAGCTCTCCATAAAGCACCCCCCAAATTTGAACAGATTTATGTTTGCACTATTTGCCTGAGATGCACTGCACAACGGCATGTCTGTGTTCAGAAACAAACTTCACCTGTGGCAAAGACACCTTCATGGGCTTGACGCAATCCTCCTCCGGGGGTTCAGGTACCTTTGAGGGCTCCCCTGAGCTGGTTGGAAGAACACTGTAAGATCTGCATTATCTCCTGAGCAGTAAGCTGAAGTGACAAATCACCTGCTGGACAGGTTTTTCTCAGCTCACCCTGTGCTGAGATGCTGCTGCCTGGGACAGAGCTTAGAAATACTGTGGACCTCTTTAAGAGAGTAAATCACTGAAGGCTTTTTGGCAACAAGATGTGATCATCTGCCCATCTGCAGAATGTACTGGCTGGCCACCACCTGGTAGTTGTCAAAAATAGCCATGGGATCTCCTGAATGTGCCAGGGAATGCTGCTACTCTTTCTTGGTGGCCTGTGATCAGAGGCACGAGCTGATGCTTTGCTTGGCTCTGCTCAGCAGATAGATGTTTTAGGACTCTGGTTTTAGCTGTCGTCACCAGGCATCATTTGTTGTTGTTTTTACTTCAGGCCGGCTCTGGTACATAACAGCTATGAGTGGATTTGCTCAAAGGTCAGCCATCTTTCAACACTAGGATGAACCAGATTCTTTCCTCATTTGGCTCCTACACTGTGCTTTGCTCAGTTGGAGTATCCTGCCAGAATCTTAAATAATCCTAAATTATGTAAGATCACTGCTGAGTTCTCCTACTCCTAGCAGTTTGTTGTGGTTCCCTTAAATGTTCTGGCTGATGGAACACTGGGAGCATGTAGAGTTAAATCAAGTGAGCATAAACATTCTATTATTTACATCTTTCTCCAAAAGGGCTGATAAAGAAACTCCTCTTTGTGGTGGGTGAAAATAGATAGAAGTAATCTCTGCAATTATCTTCACAGATGCCTAACTACAATGTATACAACTTGTCCTTGACTTTATGTTTAGCATTTGACATGAAGGGAGAATTACACAGGATGCACAGGGCTGTGGCCTGCCTTCCTGCTTTGAAGATAGGTTGGTTTGTGCCTGGGAGTTATGGTAAAGCAGGCAAACTTCTCCATGCAGTTTTTTTCACTGCCAACATGAGCCCAGTGTTGCCTGCACCCATCATACGAGGACTTTCTCTTAACACATGCTTAGGTACTTGGTTGAACTGTACAGTCTACTGCTGTTTTTACGCCTTGAACCAACCCTTCTATTCTGATAGCTTCATTAACAGCACAACAAGGATTGATAAATTCATGAGAGCTTTTCCTGGCAAACAGGAAGGTAGGAAGAAGGTAGCTCACCCAGAAAGTTCATCCATGTGAGAGAATGAAGAGATGCAGTTCCTGAGCTGAGTCACTCATGAAGTCACAGGTATTTAACCAGATCAGGTTTTCATTTTTTTTTTGTAGGCAGCCAAGGACAGTATTTCACTTACTGATACTGCTTTTTTCTTTCTCTTTGCAGTCAGATACAGGTACTGCTTGGATACATGTGATGAATGAAAGAGTGATTGCCACAGTTCCAGATCAACAACAATATACTTCCCATTTTAGGCACAGTTATGCTGTGGTATCTAAATAAAAGAGGATATTGTCTGAAGGGTCATGGTGTGTGCATTTTTTTATTCACTCAAGTGAATCTAAATCCTTCCTTTTTGCAATGACTCACCTTTTCAACTATGGGATTTTGAGTGACCTTTTTAGTGCCTGATTCAACATTAACTGACACCGTGGAACAAATTTCTGTTTGTATTAGTGAATATTCACATCAGATCCTTTATTACCCATGCAAAAACCAAATGAACAACCTCACCTCTTAAGTGGTATTTTGTCTTTTTTTTTTTACGAAGTTTACAGTTAATTTTAAACTTTGTGGTTTTTAAAGTGTGATCAAAATGCAAAAGTGTAACCTCATAACTGAAAAGATTTTACTTTGAGGATGTGTTTATTGTGACTGTTATATCACCATCCATTTTACTTTAGAATAATAAAAACCGAGATATTGTTTCACCACCGAAAATTCATTTAATATTCTCTTAGGTATGAAAACACGAATGATCAAAACTGATTAAATGCTAGTGTAAACAAAAAAATTTTCAGCGCTTACTAGTGGTGTCCAGTTAAAGAATTCCAAGTATGTTCAGAATGCCACAGTCATTTCAGCATAGCATAGCATAGAATAAAATAGAATAGACAATTTCAGTGGGAAAGGATCATCTAATCCTGATCACTCAGGACTGACCAAAAGCTAAGGCATGTTTTTAAGGGCATTGTCCAAATGCCTCTTATATGCTGACAAGCTTGGAGTGTTGATCATCTCCCTATGAAGCCTGTTTCAATGGCTGACCACCCTCTTGGTAAAGAAACACTTCCCAATGTTCAGTCTAAGCTTCCTCTGTTATCCATGCTCTTTTAAGAATCCATAAAAGTGGTTCTGGTTTAAGTAAATTATGTAAATCAGATTGTGATTAATGGGAAAGAAAGGGAAAGAAACTTATCCACAAGTAATTTTGCAGATCCACATCTGGTTTTGAGAGGCAAAGTTAATTCTTCACAAAGCAGAATACTTCTTCAGTTTGACAAGTACTGGATTCTGTGCAATTCCTTGTGTGTGACTTAAACAGGTTTCCATAGGTCACTGTTTCAAGAAGTGCACATGAATTGATGAGGTCCAAACACCAAAAATGATGTGTTACCTTGTTATTTGTTACTTTATTCCCTCTTTCAAATCCCAAAGAATGACCTGCATTTGCCATGAAACACTTCTACTGGCATTTGTGTTATCTTATGCCATGATGGACAAAATACATAGCATGGGGTAAGCTAAAACATATTTTAGAAACTCTCTGCCTTCTCTTTCATGTATTTTGCTCTACCATGGCCTCTGAAACTTCTTTTGCCAGAAAATATTAAGCAGTTTGTAGTAAGGGGGAAATGTCCTTCCTGAAATATTCAATAGCACTCAAAAAGTTCATGGATTCCCATTCTCACATGTGCGGAGCGCTGCAAGCTCTTAGCGCAACAGTCCTCTGTGCGCTCTTGGAAATCACAAACCTCAGGCCATAAGGACTCTGAGATAAGCAACCCACCTCAAGGTTATGGTGAGCAAGTGAACCATCCCCAGCATGCCTTGCTTCCTTATGGTAATACCTTGTACCCAGTTGGCCAACTGGTTTCTACCCCACCCCCTGCCTTTCCCATAAAAAGGCCCTGGGTCTGCCCTGAAATCAGGGGAGTCTGTCCCTGGCTTTCCCTTCACAGAGACTGCTGGACAATTAAAGCTACCTCTGTGGAACTGCCATACGAGGCTCCCTGTCTCTCTGTCCCCATGCCAGCCTTGAGGGATTTCACAAAGAGCTGAATCACAAGAGCTGAAATCACTTGTAGCTCAGAAATCTCTACACTTGCTGAAATCCCTCCCTGTCCAGGGAGGTTTGCCCTCGCCCCTAGAAGGGCTGTTCCTTGCAGGATGCTCTCTCTAGGAAGGTCGTGGCATACTGGTGCTTGAGCAGCATCAGACCACCCCTGAGACATATGACTGCTGTGCCAAATGAAACCCAGTGCCATATGCAGGCTTACTCAGAGGATGAGTACCTTGTAAGGGTACCCAGAGCAGCTGTCTGGGCTCTTGGGTCATGAGAGAAGCCCACTTAACTAAGGTAGGTAGCATGTGAGTCATCTGAACCGTGAGTGAGAAGGCAAAATTAAAGAAGCTTTAATTTCTGCTTTGAGTTGCCTTGGATTTAATAACATTTATAGGAACATTATCTGTGCTTCCAGCAACTTTCCACAGGCTGTTTAAAATCTGTTACTGGTAGTCGAGTATTAGCAGCTGCCTGAATGCAGGACCTTTTCACCAGCACCATGTACCTGTCTGGCTGGCTTTTGATAAGCAGGTGGAAATAATTTATGATTCCATATGGAGTTGTTCATGCGTTGTAGATTGTATTACTTTAGGGGCATATCACAGACAACATCTATGAAGAGATGTAGGGAATTTTTCCAGTAACAAGCTGACTGGTACCCTTCCTATTGAAAGTGCCATATTTGTAATGCCAAAGTGGATTCCTCATATTTAAATGTAATAAAATACCTGCAGTTACTGACAGGGTTACCTCTGTTGATGAGAGCAGCTACCTCACGCAATGCCGTGACTACCATGAATATTTGTATTTTCACCCACATACCCACTTGATTTTGTCTTCTTAAAGCCTCTTGCTTTATTTATGACCATCTCTAGGCTTTTTCTCAGAAATAGCCATCAGGATGGTAACATTCATGAGTCGTACCTAGTTCTGAGAAAACTGTGAAGTTGTTGTGACACTTCTCTAGGCATTTTAGTATCTCAAATGTATAGTCTTTCTTTAACACCAGTTGCTGAATAAAACTGCACCTCTGTCTACTTGCAGCTTTATTTTCAGCCAGTTCTTGTCTGGCCAAGTGTAATGGAGATAATTTTGTATTTCATTTCTATTTGCTTTCTTTTAAGACCACTGTGAACATAGTGGTCATTTGGAGAATAATACTGTCTTCATAGTGATGTGAAGATGCAAAGTCATATTTGAAACCTTTTTCTTAGTGAGATAATAGGCATTGTGCAGAAGCTTTGCTGTGGTTTCAGTCAATTATATTTTCTACTACAAGGCTAGCAAGAAGAAAATAAATAATTGTTAACACCAAAACAATGAATTTCACTGAGCAGAATAAGGAAAAAGATAATTTTTTCCTATGTTACACAAACCAAGAAAGATTAAGTTTATGGGTATAGACATGCCAGGATTCAATATCGAAGTAATTGTGTTTGATTTCCACTGCAGGGAGAGAAAGTGCAATTCCCCTTTCTGCAGAAATCAAGACGCTGCTTACAAAATGGTGTGTGTCTGTTTTAATCATTCATTTTTGCTTACACCCCAGACCTGCACATCGTCCTGTGCTGGGCACAGGACTTTAGAGCTCCAAAATGCAGGCAGAGTTCTTCAGGAAGCTGGAATACTTGGCCGAGTTCTTGCTTCTGTTCTGCCTTTAAGGCTATTGGGAAATAGTCTGAAATGTGATGGGAAAAAAAAGGAGATATACACGCTACACCTGTGTGTTCCACTCCCCTGGGAAGAAATTATCTTCAGTTTAGAAATCTCTTTCCTTTCTTTCTTTGCCTGGAGAATCCATAGAAGACTGCAGGTAAAATGGTATCTGACTGCATAGCGGTCCCCCTGTGCTACACTACAGGAGGAAGGAGCAATTCCCTTTCAGTGCAGGGAATTTTTCTCCTCTAAACTAAGAAAGATCTAATTTCTCTCAGAAAGGAGAAAATGGGGAGATGAAAAAGCAATCCCTATATTTTATTGGTCCAAATAAAAAGAGGAGATTTTCCCCCCCAGTATTAAAACATACAAAATATTCAAGTTTTCCATAAAATCTGTGACAGGGCTCCACGCTTGCAGCAGTAAGCAGTAGCACCTCTAGGTGAGCTGTGCTAGCAGTGAGCTGGAGCCTGTGTAGCTGTGCTTCAGCAGCCAAGTGCTTGCTCCCAGCGTCCTGGGACTCCCAGCTTGGCTGGGGAAGATCCTGTTTGCAAGCTGGCTGAGCTCAGCCGGCTCTGAGCCCGGGCCAGGAGCACAGGGCTGTTTGAACACACCCTCGCACATGTGCTGCAAAGGTGCCTTGGGCAATGCAAAGGACTCTGTGCAGCCAGGACCTCTCGCTGCATGCGGGAGCATCAAACATGTGACGGCACGGAGGCCAATCGCTGCGAACAGCCCGTGCCCAGGAAACCATCCCAGCTCCCGAGGGCAGGCTGCCTGGTGGGAATGCGGGACTCCCCAGCCCTGCCTGGGATCTGCCAGGCACGGCAGCAGCCAGCACTGGCCAAAAGAGAGCCTGTAGAGAGCCTGTAAAGAGAGTCAACACTGCAAACTCTGCATGTTCCAGAGCTCTGCAAGAAGATGTCCAGTTTTGCCTTCAGCTTTGATGTGGATAAAGTATACACCTTGGATAAGCATAAAAATAATGGGAAATAATGTGGAAGAATCTGTCTGATTTCAACGTTGTAAATTCCAGCTTGGTTTGCTGATAAGCTGTATCAAAGCTGTGGAGGTGCACTCTCTAGAGAACAGAAATACTTGCGTGCATTCAAAAACTCATCATGAATCCTTTCGTAGGAAACAAATAATGTTTTTAAATCTTGTCCAAGCACCTGATTATTGTGTAAAACACGAGGGTAAAAATGCACTGAGAAATGCAGAAGTAACATAATTTCTACAGTTAGCTCTCATACGGAGCCAACAGGTGGCTGGAGGATAAGCAGATAATGCCCAGTGCTGATGACCTGCTGTGAGTTGGGGAGCACAGGGCACACATCCATGCAGTGGTGTCACTGATGGAAGCATCTTGGATGGATTCAGCGTGCAGTTCCAAGGATGCCCTGGGACCCTGCTGTCCTGGTTTTGGCTGGGATAGAGTTAATTTTCTTCCTAGTAGCTGGTACCAAGCTGTAGTTTGGATTTTGGGCGAGAACAATGTTGATGATACACTGATGTTTTGCTGAGCAGTGCTTACTCTAAGTAAGGACTTTTCAGCTTCTCACACCACACCACTTTGAGAAGACTGGGGGGGCACAAGGAGATGGGAGGGGACACAGCTGGACCAGCTGACCACAACTGCCCAAAGGGATATTCCATACCTTATGACATCATGCTCAGTATATTAGCTTGGGAGCTGTCTGGACCTTGGTCAGCGGGTGGTGAGCAGTTGCATTGTGCACCACTTTTTTGGTACAGCCTAATCATCATCATTATTATTATTATTATTATTATTATTATTGTTATTATTAATATTATTATTATTACCTTTCCATTTCTGTCCTATAAAACTGTCAACCTATGAATATTACTTCTCCCCCCAGTTGTCCACCCCATCCCACTGCTGGGGGGGAGTTCAGCTGCCTGCTGGATTAAACCATGACACTCGTGCGTGGGTTGCCTTCCCACAGGACCCCTCCTGAGATGCCAGGGATGGGGGGAACTCAGAGCAGAAGTGGCACCCCCCAGCTTCACCCTTGTTCTCCCCCAGCTTGGCTGCTGCTGCCAATTTGCTGCTGTCTCCCAGTGGCAGCCGTCAGCCTCCTCCTTCTCTGTATTTCCCAGAAGTCATCCTTCCCTAGAGCTCTGCCGCAGGCTGTGCCTGCACGGGCAGGCACCCAGGGTGATGCATCAGGCTGGGTGAGTCAGGCTCCCTCCAGCATTGGCAGGGTGTCCTAGGAGCACGGCGCAAGGCAGACCGAGCTGGCCCTTCATGGGGAAATCCAAGGTCTGACAGAAACTGCTAATCTGAGCACACACTGTGCTTTGTGAGCAAGCAGCTGTGCTGCCTCCAAACTTATCCCTGGAGACAGAAGATGTGCACTTACCCAGCGCTGCTCCCAAGTAATACCTGTGTCAGGAAAACATGCAATCTATGCAACCAGTTCATGGAGAGCTGTTCATACGCCACTGCGCTCCACCATTTTTTTCATGATTTGCAGACGTCTAACTGTAAAACACAGTGCAGGAAGGGATGTTCCAGTTTCTTCTGCTGTGAGCATCACCCTTTTTCAGCCTGCTTGAAATCCATCTGAAGAGCATTGATGTTTTCCTGCTTGCATCTAGCACTCAGGAGAGCTGTTTCAGACTTGCTAGGAGTAGGAATCAGCCTCCAAGCTCCAGACTAATGGAACAGGTAATATTAACTTGTTTATTCACGTGGCTACCTTATCCTTTAGTTTCTTTTAAATGTCTGCCCAGTGCTGTATTTTTAAGGAAATGTAGCAAAACCGAAGAATTTTGCCCAAGGAAAAAGTGTTATCTTTTATGTTTTATTTAAACCCAAATTCATTTTTAAGGGCAAATATAGAACATCAGTCTAACAACAAAGCAGGACTTCAGGATTCTGCAGAGCTTGAAAGGCTCTTCAAAATAAAATTTACCATCTGTAGCTGCCTATTAAATAACAAGAGATTGCCATCTTCTGGTCAGAAAGCAGTTGTACATGGGGATATTTGTCAACTTTTACGACCATGTAGAAATTATTATCTAAACAACTTATTGGAAAACTGTGTCTTTTAAGAGTTACTATTTTAAAAATTTATTTTGATAGGGTGAACCTATTTTGCAAAGTTTGTTTAAAAGTCCATTGCAACTATAAGAAATTTAAATTGTAGCTAGGATGTTCTGTACATCACATTTGTCTGTGCTGTATCTGGGATAATGCCTTTCATGTCTCCATCTTCAGGAGTTGCCCAGGATCTTTCTTTTCTGTGACCCATTTTGCCAAAGCCAGACTGTTACAGCGGGGAGACATTTTCCAGCAGCTACTTACTGCCATCCAAAAGAAAGGGAGCATGGCATTATATTGTAGACTTGAAGCAGGCAAATGTTTCCCTAAGTAAATTATTAATTATATGCATTTCTATGGTCTTTGAATAGAAAAAGGGATCTCCATTAATTTCATCGCAGGAAAACTAAACAATTAGATGGCATCAGAGCTTCAGCATAGCACTGGAATTATGAATAGCTGGAGCACAGGCATTTTACTGTACATTTACCCCCTAATCCATGGGGTAATCCAAGCACATTCTGGTTTCTATTGCTCACAGAGCTATGGATAACACACACACACATATATATAATGTAGGCTGGATTTTAGGTTCCTGTGTCTTGTGCCCTAGTTCCAAGTACTGGAGTAGGGATGGAGAAAGAGTTCAGTGTTTTTCAAGGGAGACAGCTTCAAGGGTGACCATGCTCTCTCCTTTGCTGGGAGATGGAAGCTACTTTTCAAATATGAGATTTGTTTCATAGCTCGTTTAGCCCCTGATCTGCTGATGGTTTCTGATGTAGTTTCTTTTGCCCTTCCCTGTACTTCACACATTGCTTTTATCATGTTCTTGGTCTTTCTTCAGAGCTGGCTGCTGTGCACTATCTGTTGCTTTCTAGACATATTTGAAGTTTCAGTAATGCAGAAAATTATCATAGTCAGGAGTGCTTCTGATTGTGGTGTTGCAATAATTGTAATTCTGGCTGCTCCATGTTCCTCACAAAAATATGAGTCCTTTTTTTGGTCTTACAGCTGTCCGTGGTCATGCCACTCCTGTTAGAGTGGAGTTAAACCTGAAAATGTTCGGACCCAGGCTTCAGATTTCAAAGCCGCCATCTACCTTATCCAAAACCCAGTGTAAGCTGCGCAGCAGATGGAATGGATATTCTGCAGAGGAAATCCTTGCAACCAGTCCCTGGTGTATTCAGAGATGCTCCCCTTGTAAAGTCTGACCACTGCATGGCAGTATTGCACCAGCATCACTGCGGCACCAGCCCTGAGGCGCGGGGAAAGCTGGCTAAAATTATCCCGTTACCACCCTGGTAATATCCCTTCTGCTCAGTGAACGTCTCCTCTTCCCACCGCTGGAATATGCTGGGAACAGGGCATGTGCTGCAAGATGGGTGTGGGGCCTGCCTCTTCCTGCGCAATCCTCGCTTCTCTCCATCAAAGCCTGATGGGAGGGTTTGATTTGCCATGATGGGATCTGGCAACAGCTGGATGAGAAAGATGCTCATGCTGCCCTAATGTCTCTCTCCTTCTGGGAGATGAGAGAAAAGCACCCAGTTTAGCTGCTGGGAGTAAAACTCTCTCCTGTGCTGATCACAGAGCCCATCCCTCTGGCAGGGGTGCTGGGTGGCAGGCAGGCAGCCAGCTCTGTCTGTGTGTGCAGTGCTGCTGCGCCATCAGTCACATGTTTGGGGATTCTGGAGTGAGGGAACGGGCACACATTGCTATTTAGCTATAGAAGGCTTAGGATTTTCCTCCAGTTTTTCAAAAAGAAAGCAACAGAAACCTCTCCATATGACAAGAAGTAGGATAACAAAGGGGAAAGAAAAGGCATTGTTTTCAAGTTCCAAACCAGTGGTGAATTTAAACCGCACACCCAAGCCTCCTGACTCTGGAAATATTTGGGAGGTAGTAGTGGTGTCAGTCTCTTCTCCCAGGTAACAAGTGACTGTACAAGAGGAAACGGCCTAAAGTTGTGCCAAAGGCGGCTCAGATTGGACATTAGGAAGAAATTTTTCACAGAAAGGGGGACTAAATATTGGAATGGGCTACCTAGCGAGTCATCATCCCTGCATGTATTTAAGGAAAGATTGGACATGAACTTAGTGCATTGGGCTAGTTGACGTGGTGGTGTTTGGTCATAGGTTGGACTTGATGGTCTTTTCCTACCTAAATGATTCTGTGATTCCATGACTCTGTGATATTAGAAAACTTTTTTTCACCCACAGGGTTGTCAAGCATTGGAACAGAAGTGGCTGAGTCGCCATCCCTGGAGGTATTTAAAAGACATGTAGACGTGACACTTAGGGACATGGTTTAGTGGTGGAGTTGGCAGTGCCAGGTTAATGATGCCAGGACCCAATGATCTTAAACGTCTCTTCCAACCTGAATGGTTCTAGGATTCTATGACTTGGTTTGAGCCTAAATTTTGTGGCTTCGGTAGGACCACAAGAAGTGTGGCAGGTTTGAGCCATTCCTGTTTGATTGCTCAGGCAGTTGCCTTGTGGCAGCTTTGGCACAAGTGACGAGTTAATGAAGAGAAAATGGAATCCTACACTGTCCTGGAGTGAGTCTTTGGAGCTGGGGAGGTCACAGGCCAGAAGTGCCTCTCTAGATGTGCTGCACAGCTCTGCCCTGCTTCTGAGCCATCATATAGCCCAGTGGGAGGAGGAAACATCTGTGTGGTGCAATGCCAGTGCTCCAGGCTCCCTCCCATCCTGTGGGAGGTTTCAGGCAGCCTATGGAAAATGGTCTGCAGTTCAGCAGCAGCTGCTCACAGCTCATGGCATGGACTTGGGCATCTACAGTAAATCAAAGAAGAAGGCTAATTTTTTTGGTCTAAAAGCCCTGAGCACTCTGCTTCCTGTTGAATTAAAAAAGCCCTGTCTTACTAAAATGGTGATACTTTGAAAAGCAGGTGTTTTATACTTATTTTTTATTACTTTTCAAGGAGATCCTTTGGCTGTAGCTCGACATGAGGAGACCCATGGCAACAATACACTTTTGGTGGCACAAGCAGGGAGGAGCTAGAAAGGCACTACTAAAGAAAAATATAAGGAAATGTAAGGGAACAGGAGTAGAAGAAGGAAATGATCATGCTGCAGGTCTCCAGATATTTCTTTTTGCTATCAGAGATTAAATAGGCAGTGTATTTGCAAACAAGCTTTCAAAGCATAGTTATACATTAATAAAATGAACCGTAGATGCTCCGCTGTTCAAAGAGCCAAGTGAGCAGGAGCAGAGCATGGGCTGTGACCTGGGGCAGCAGTGCTCCCACTGTCTGGTTCTTCACTCTTTTCCCTGGTGCAGCCTTGGTACCTGTTGAGAAGCATTTCCCAGGCAAAGCCCAGGTCTGTGATAGGGTGAGCATGTGCTGGAGACCATCCCAGCAGGCACTTTGGGTGTGGACACCCTTGTTTGTGGGGGAAGAAAGTTGAACCCCATGGAAGTGAGGCAGGCTGCCTCAGCAGAGATTTGTCCTTGGCTTCTTCTCTGAGCAACCATAGCCAGGAAGACAAACAGGAAATGGGCTGGAGGTACTACCACAATGTGTTAAGTCAGTGGACAGGGGAAACTGTAAGTGGCTTGACATTAGGGAATAAAAACAGAATCCACAAGCCCTCAAACAAAGATCCTGGACCTTAAATTTAATCCTAATAATGTCCTTTTTACTGGGGCTTAAAGCAATATACAAACTTTGCAGGCTTGAAAACACTGAAGTTCATGTCTTCCAGACTCAGTGTCTACTATCTGGCTTCTCATGCTGTTTCTTAGGCTCCATCAAGGGTTAGGGCTACGCCTAGGGTTAGGGTTCAGAAAACCGCAAAGCCCAGAGCTCCAGGGACACTGAAAATGCAAAAGGCATGCCAAGGGGAGCGCGACATTGCCTCACGATTGCTCCCTCCTCCCCTTTCTGCATTTACCACACCTCAGCCTAATGCTGTTTGTTAGGCTCAGCCTAGGATTAGGGTTAGGGTTGGGGTTAGGCTTAGGCCTAGGGTTAGGCCTAGGGTTAGGGTTTAGAAAACGAAAAAGCCCCGAGCTCCACAGACACCTTCCATGCGAAAGGCATGTCAATGGGTGAGCGACACTGCCCCAACCTTGCTCCCTCCTCTTCTTTGTGCTTCTCACAAGCATCACACGAATGCCAGATTTCTGGCTCTGCCTATGGTTAGGGTTAGGTTTAGGGTCATGGCTCGGATTAGGGTTCAGAAAACCACAACGCCCTGAGGTCCCGGGACACTGACCATGCGATAGGCATGCCAAAAGGAGTGTGAAGCTGCCCCAACCTTGCAGCTGTCTTGTCTTCCTGATCGGCCCTCGCCTCAGCCCAATGCTGGTCCTTAAGCTCCACCTGAGGTTTGGATAAGGGTTATGGTTGCGCCTAGGGTTAGGGTTTAGAAAACCACAAAGCCCAGAGCTCCAGGGACACTGAAAATGCAAAAGGCATGCCACGGGGAGCGCGACACTGCCTCACGATTGCTCCCTCCTCCCCTTTATGGATGTACCATACCTGAGCCTAATGCTGTTTCTTAGGCTCTGCCAAGGATTTGGGTGAGGGTTAGGGTTACGGTTAACATTAGGGTTAGGGTTAGGGTTAGGGTTAGGGTTGGGGTTAGGCCTAGGGTTCGGCCTAGGGTTAGGGTTTAGAAAACAAAAAAGCCCAGAGCTCCACCGACACCTTCCATGTGAAAAGCATGCCAGTGGGTGAGCGACACTGCCCTAGCCTTGCTCCCTCCTCTTCTTTCTGCTTCTCATAAGCCTCAGACCAATGCCAGATTTCCGGCAATGCCTACGGTCAGATTTTGGGTGGGGGTTAGGGTCACTGCTCGGGTTAGGGTTCCGAAAACCACAAAGCCCCGAGGTCCCGGGACACTGGCCATGCGATAGGCATTCCAAAAGGAGCATGAAACTGTCCCAACCTTGCAGCCGTCTTGTCTTCCTGATTGGCACAAGCCTCAGGCCAATGCTGGTCCTTAAGCTCCACCTGGGGTTTGGATAAGGGTTATGGTTGCGCCTAGGGTTGGGGTTTAGAAAACCACAAAGCCCAGAGCTCCAGGGACACTGACAATGCAAAAGGCATGCCAAGGGGAGCGCGACACTGCCTCACGATTGCTCCCTCCTACCCTTTCTGGATTTACCACACCTCAGCCTAATGCTGTTTGTTAGGCTCAGCCTAGGATTTGGGTGAGGGTTAGGATTAGGGTTAGGGTTAGGGTTAGGGTGAGGATTAGGGTTAGGGTTAGAGTTTAGAAAACCAAAAAGCCCCGACCTCCACAGACATCTTCCATGTGAAAGACATGCCAATCGGAGAGTCACACTGCCCCAGCATTGCTCCCTCCTCTTCTTTCTGCTTCTCACAAGCCTCAGACCACTGCCAGATTTCNGATTGGCACAAGCCTCAGGCCAATGCTGGTCCTTAAGCTCCACCTGGGGTTTGGATAAGGGTTATGGTTGCGCCTAGGGTTGGGGTTTAGAAAACCACAAAGCCCAGAGCTCCAGGGACACTGACAATGCAAAAGGCATGCCAAGGGGAGCGCGACACTGCCTCACGATTGCTCCCTCCTACCCTTTCTGGATTTACCACACCTCAGCCTAATGCTGTTTGTTAGGCTCAGCCTAGGATTTGGGTGAGGGTTAGGATTAGGGTTAGGGTTAGGGTTAGGGTGAGGATTAGGGTTAGGGTTAGAGTTTAGAAAACCAAAAAGCCCCGACCTCCACAGACATCTTCCATGTGAAAGACATGCCAATCGGAGAGTCACACTGCCCCAGCATTGCTCCCTCCTCTTCTTTCTGCTTCTCACAAGCCTCAGACCACTGCCAGATTTCCCACTCTGCCGAGGCTTGGGGTTAGGGTGAGGGTTAGGGTTACGCCTAGGGTTGGGGTTCAGGAAACCACAAAGCCCAGAGCTCCAGGGACACTCACAATGCGAAAGGCATGCCAAGGGGAGCGTGATACTGCCTCACAAATGCGCCCTCCTCCCCTTTCTGCATTTACAACACCTCAGCCAAGTGCTGTTTCTTAGGCTAAACCTAGGATTAGGGTTAGGGTTATGGTTAGGGTTAGGGTTAGGGTTAGGGTTAGGGTTAGGGTTAGCATTAGGGTTAGTGTTAGGGCTAGGGTTGGAGTTTAGAAAACCAAAAAGCCCCGAGCTCCACAGACATCTTCCATGCTAAAGGCATGCCAATGGGAGCTTCACACGGCCCCAGCATTGCTCCCTCCTCTTCTTTCTGCTTCTCACAAGCCTCAGACCACTGCCAGATTTCCCACTCTGCCGAGGCTTGGGGTTAGGATGAGGGTTAGGTTTACGCCTAGGGTTAGGGTTCTGGAAACCACAAAGCCCAGAGCTCCAGGGACACTCACAATGCGAAAGGCATGCCAAGGGGAGCGTGATACTGCCTCACGAATGCGCCCTCCTCCCCTTTCTGCATTTACAATCCCTCAGCCTAATGCTGTTTCTTCGGCTAAGCCTAGTATTAAGTTTAGGGTCAGATTTAGGGTTAGGGCTAGGCCTAGGTTTAAGCCTAGGGTTAGGGTTTAGAAAACAAAAAAGCCCGAAGTTCCCCGGACACCTTCCATGCAAAAGGCATGGCAAGGGGAGCGCGACGCTGCCTCACGATTGCTCCCTTCTCCCCTTTCTGCGTTTCCCACACTGCAGCCTAATGCTGTTCCTTAGCCTCAGGTTTAGGGTTGGGGTTAGTGTTAGGGTTAGGCCTAGGGTTAGGCCGAGGGTTAGGTCTGGCTTTAGGGTTCAGAAAACCAAAAATCCCACAGCTTGACAGACACCTTCCATTCGAAATGCGTCCCAATGGGTGAGCTACACTGCCCCAACCTTGCTCCCTGCTCTTCTTTCTGATTTTCACAAGCCTCAGCCCAATGGCAGATGTGGGTTTGTGTTAGGGTGAGGGTTAGGGTTAGGGTTCAGGAAACCACAAAGCCCAGAGCTCCAGGGACACTGAAAATGCAAAAGGCATGTCAAGGGGAGCTTGTCACAGCCTCACGAATGCTCCCTCCTCCCCTTTCTGCATTTACCACACCTCAGCCTAATGCTGTTTTTTAGGCTCAGCCTTGGATTAGGGTTAGGGTTAGGGTTAGGGTTGGGCCTAGGGTTCGGCCTAGGATTAGGGTTCAGGTCAGGGTTAGGGTTGGGGTTAGGGTTAGGGTTAGCATTAGGCCTTGGGTTAGGGTTAGGGTTAGGCCTATGGTTAGGCCTAGGTTTAGGGTTAGGGTTAGGGTTAGGGTTAGCATTAGGGTTAGGGTTAGGGTTAGGNGTTTGGAGTTTAGAAAACCAAAAAGCCCCGATCTCCACAGACATCTTCTATGTGAAAGGCATGCCAATGGGAGCTTCAGACTGCCCCAGCATTGCTCCCTCTTCTTCTTTCTGCTTCTCACAAGCCTCAGAGCTATGCCAGATTTCCAACTCTGCCTAGGGTTAGGGTTAGGGTGAGGGTTAGGGTTAGGTTTAGCGTTAGGCCTAGAGTTAGGGTTAGG
>VZRS01012064.1:314-59281 GCA_013398055.1 Ifrita kowaldi | reverse complement strand
GAGGAGAGGAGAGGAGAGGAACTGACATCTAGGTGTCTTTTATAATGTGTAACAGGAATTCAATCTGGTGTCATACTGCATATCACTCACACCGTAAGTGTTGCCAAAAGCAAGCTTATAAAAATTACTTCTATAGAACTTAATATATAATCTGGCTGGCAGTGAAAGCAAACCTTTGAGGTTGGTGCAAAGTTTTATTCTATGTGGAAGGTAATGAATCACCACCAAGGTTGAAATGCGCTTTGACTTAATGGAATGCGATTTTGTAGGTTGCTTCATAATATGCTGATTTGATTCTTAGTAAAGTAAGTATGAAATGTCAGAATTTCATGGAGAACCATATTTTCTGTATTCACTGGTATAGATGTAATCCACAAATTATAGGAATTCCAATGTGCATTTCCTTTGAAATTTTCTTTTACTGATTTCCTTGTGTTTGTTCCTCTCACATGTCATTCTGTGCAGTGTTCTTGTTTTATGAGAAGCAGATTTCATCTAGACACTATTTCGTAGGGTTCTCAGAACCAGAATGGTTTGTCTTCTCTTCTCTGCCCCCTCAAATACCTCTCAACTATAAAAAGGCAAGGCTATCAAAGTCTCCAAATACTTTACTATTCTAGAGTCAGATTTTAACGTAATTCTATGCTGTTGTGATTACATATTTACTTAGATGTGGACTACACAGAAATCACTGGACGGGAAAAGGCCAACTCAAACAATTTTCCAGCAACCCTTCCAAGTTAAATCAAAGGAAATGTTCAGGCAACAAAGAGTTCTTTACTTTAGCAACCAATGCTTAACTACCTTAGGGACTACTGACTTAGATTCCTGTTTCCTGGTAGGTTTCTCATAGATTTTGGAAAGATGTTTCTGGAAGGTCAGGAGGATAATCATTAATTTGTATGTGGCTTTTTCATGAAATGTCTGTCAGGAGGATAATCATTAATTTCTATGTGGCTTTTTCACATGAAATGTCTGTGACTCCTATCCTCTTTTCACTTTAATGAAAGGTTTGGTTGTGGTTTTTTAGGAACACGTCTAATTAGCAACTTAGTTACCAATTAACTTATTAATTGTCAGGAGCATCTAAGCATCTTCTCTGCAACTAAAAGTGACAGAAAAAAAACCTGTCTTTTCTGATGCTGACATTACAGAACTCATAGAGATAGTATTTCCTTTATTTTCATTTGACTAGATGGTGAAAAACAGCAGAGGGTATCCTGTCTCAGTGGATAGAACAGGCAAACCTCAGCTGATTCAAGTGGTGCCAGAATTTTACCCATGAGGTTCAATCAGAGGGACAAGGATTGCTTAATGTATATGCTCCTTGAAACATTTCTTAAGAAAATTCTATTGCCCAAAGTTTACTTTTTCTTTACTGAAGATTTTCTAATACATTGGAACATTAACCTGTGTTGAAAGTGAATACAAGGTATAAAAATTATGATTTCTTTGCCACTATTTTGTTTACCTCACATTTAAAATCGCTTCACGAAAAGTAAGCAGGAATAAACATTGAAAGAGAAGGTCTGGAGGTATCAGAGTGGATGCCCTGTTGGGGTTTAGGAAAAGAAGCAGACTTACTTATTAAAACAGGATGAGGTTTATCACATCATAAGTTCCCTTGTACCTCTAAAACTGTTGCAGATGAACATTATTACCCCATTGTGGAAACAAAATTAAGTCCCACAGTTGTTATCCAGATGTAGTTGGAGAATCCCTCTGTGATGCAACTGAAAGTCAAAACACCACAGAAGGAGCTGGCCCATTGCTCAAGTCTGTAACTATCTTTGTATTTATTTACAAATATATATGTATAAAAATATATGACACACACATACCTGTATATATGTACATATATGTACACGCGCCTGCTCCCTGAAGTCCTAAGAACCTAAATTGCTCTTTTTAATAATTTGGCACTTTTTCCCCCAGTTCCAGGACAAAGAACATAATTGTATTGTGTTCTCCTAGAGACTAGAGTACTGAGATTAGGTTTTCCGTTGCCCACTTAAGAAGAGGATTAAAACAACTTACTTAGTACCCAGAAAGTGTATAAATATCATTGTATCCCATGCTCCATGTCTCTTCATTCTACTTTCTCAATTAGTTTATATCCGATGTCATTCAGCACATTTCTTTTTCCTAGAAAAAGAAAGAATCAGAGTCATGGTGGTAGTCGCTTTTACTACAAACAGGGAACCATCCTACTTCTCACAGTTAAAGCAGAATTTTTAATGAGCTTATTGTGATAAAATCATAACAGCTAAAGACAGCATGTCATATATACTAGCAAGGACACAAGGTGAATATTTGAAGATGCAGTCAGAGCCATTATATTTTATGAACTCATTCTGTAGCATTAGCTGGACAGGTGTCATAGGAATACACACAGATCTATAGATAATTTGTCGTGGCTATTGGAATGCATGACACACCCACTAAAGGATGGATTCATCAATAAACAAATGGTTTTTTTCCAATTCTCATAGGGTGAGCTGAATTTATTTGTCCAGCTCAACTGGAGACATGTAATTGTGGTAGCTTATCCCAAGACAGGTCAGTTTTGTGTGATGCACAGAAGTAAAAAACTGACTGAAACTTCCTATGATTTTCATTAAATGCAAAAATATGCTTAAACCCATTCTTTAGCATCCTGAACATAAGCATCTGTGCTGTAGCAAAGAACCTATATAGATTATGGTAGACAGTTTATGAGACATATGTTTTAAATTGCTTTCAATACTTACTGTAAATGACTGGAATTATTCTGTATGAATTAAATCTAATGTAATACAGATGTTGGATGTGTTAAAATTACTAGTTTAGGGACAGCAGTTTCTGAACACATTCTGTCAATGAACCTAATTCACACACAAGAGTTTCTGCGGCTTGTCAAAAGTAATGGCATCAAATGTAACACTGCTATTCAGCAAGAGATAATTCAATATGTAACTGGTCAACATTTTACACCTAATCAGTAATTTTTGAAAAGTTTAGCTTTAAAATTAGAATATAGTTCAGGCTTAAAATTCTTCTTTGTCAATGACTGGTATAAAGTATGTTGACCATCAGAATGTTTTTGTTTGTTGAACTAAGCAGTTCAACATTTTCTTAGCAACATCATGCCCTATAAGTAATACAAGGTACCATACTTATTTCTGAGCCTTAGATCCGTTTAAGATTTCCTCTTCTGCATTGCAGTGCACCCTACCTTTCTATCAAGCCTTATCATGGGCCTTTTCTGGGAGGCATTACCTGCCATATACCTGCAGAACTGAGAAATAATCCTCCATTAAATCTCTATAAAGGAAGAAAGGTGGTTCGGCAAGCTGAACAAAAACATTTGGAGATGTTACACTCTTATTTAAACAGGAAGTCAATTAGGAAATGTATGTTCCTTTAATGAACCGAAAGCTCCTGACACTCTTTCAGGGATTAGTAGTCTGAAAGTTTAATTTTTAAATTTTGCTTAGCACAGGAACAAAACTATGGTACTATGGAAAAAAATCATGTTTTACACCAGTTCTAGGTTTGGGCAAGCCAGTAAGAATGCACATTTCACTAAGTCTTACATAGTAAGCATGTTTAGAAAAAGTTCTCTAAGTTTAAAGAAATCCACTTCTTCATATTATGTCTAATATTTAAAGAGTCAAAGTTTTAATTCCCTCTATTAAACTAAGCTCCAGAAAGGCAAATAGCCCAATTATGAACTTATCTTCCACTCCCCTTAGCCCTGTGTCACATCAACCTACTGTTAATTTGGAGTTTGCTTGCTTTGTCATAGGAGTATTCATTCACAGTTTTCTGCCCTACTGAGTGATCCTATTAAAGATAATCCCATTTATTTAATCTCCTTTCTCAACAACTATTTTATCCATAGCTCTCTCTGCCATGGTCCTGGAAGTCTTGCCCTGCCTAGCAGGGGTTGCAGTGTAGGTCAGAGCTTTCCAGGTGTGCTACTGCTAGGAAAAATGTGATTAGCTGTTCTTTCCTCTTTTCCTCTGTTCTTTCCTGAGGGAGCCCATCAGTAGGAAATAACAATTTTTCTGGGCATAGAAGAAAAGAGTATTTTATTTTCATAGTCTTGGTTACCTTTGCCCTTATTTTGACACTGTCATGAGAAACAACTAAACCACAAAGCACTTTCAATGAATCTAATAATTGAAAAGTACAGGGATCAATGTTGCACTTGCCAACTCAAAAATTATATAGTCAGAGGAAAAGACCACTTGCGCTCAAGGTCTTATCTTGTTAAAGTCTCAGATCCACTTAAATCTATATATTTTCAACAGTCTTAAAGGTGCATCCCAACACTGATAAACACTGGCAAAACAAACCATTAGCATTCCTACGAATTATTCTGCAAAATCCTACACCCTGGTACTGTAGTGAAGTGAACTTCTGCAATAATTGATGTCTGCTGCCGAGTGCAGCGGATGCCTCCCCACCATGTAACAGGAAGTCTGTGCTCCTGATGCTGGGAGCCCTTGGTGGGTTATTACAGTACCCCAGCCTGCTGACTCTGTCCTTTTCTGGTAGTTGTGATCTATGAGCTGTGAAACTAATAGTTTTGTTATTCATTGTGTTTCCTCCAAAGCTGTGAAAAATTGATGAACCATCCAACAAAATTCACACGTTCTCTGTCTAAGACTCTGATCCTTGCAAACAAATCTTTGCTGCATAGTTGGCTTTATGCCTCCCCAAACTCTGATTGTATCCCTGGGATTCTGCATAGGTCCAACACAGCAAGTTCATGAACAGGACTGAGCCTGATACAGCCTCTGTCTAACTTAAGTCTCTCTGTGATACCACAAGAAGTCCACATACTCAGAAAGATGTCTTGCAAGTGTAACTCTTGGGCCAAAACCATCTTTTTAGACTAATACTTATGTTCCTTAGGCTGAAACAAGTATTTGTGAAAGACTTCTTCAATTATTTTCCAAAATAAGGGCTTTTAGGCAGTATGTTAGTTTGCTTTGATATTTTTGTGGCACAAAGTAATGAATGAAGATTGTTCCTACATATTTTTACCTTCAGGGAACTTCAGAAGCTAGAGACTCTGGAACTAATCTAACTCTAGAATTCTTCTAGCCTAGAAGACTATCTAGTGTCTTAATTCTTTCAAAATACCTACAGATAAAGAATCAAATGCACAAAATAAAATGGAAATATACACAGTCAGAGAGACTCGTTTCAGAGATATCACTGTCCATTTATCTGAATTCTCCTATGCTTAATATGCAGTTATTTGTGTATCTATTGTAAAGGCCTTGCAGGACTCTGTTTCGGGATACAAATTCAGACATTCTGATAGGAGGTAGGAACAGCACAGAGCCTAGGTACCAATGAAGAATACAGCTCAATAATATTTTTCATATCTATCCAATGGATTGGTGATGTGAGCTTTCAAATCTGTCAAAGCAATTAAATAAAGCATTTAAAATACCTAAATACTTTCAGTGTTGTTATTCAATATATCAGGCCAAACTGCTTTCTGCAAAAACAAGGAAAGAAGCAACAAAGGTGTTACAGGGATTTAACATGTATTTCATAATGAGCAAAGGTTACTAGAAGCTGGCCAAAGATATACAGGAGTAATTCCTTTGAAGTCGTTTAATTTTGTCCCTTTGGCACTGAGATTTAATTTAATCCTAAATTCACAGCTACTTTGACACTACGACAAGAAGAGCCTTAGTATGGCCACTCTGAAGTGACACAATAGCTAGAATGATTTTTGCTTTGGTATGGGATGCCATTATTAGAACAGAATAGCTCTTACATATCCATATTTAATTACAGCAAAACAGATTAAATAATCCATTTACGATTAATTAGCAAAATAAATACTGCGTTGTACTTATCATTAAGGTACCTTTGGCAATCACATGGAAGTAATAGGGTAGTGCAACACAAATGAAGCGTTTCTGACATCTTAATTAACAAATAATTTGTTAATACAAAAACTGACATTACAATATTTTCACCTCTCAAATACCACTAATTCATTACTGTAAAGCAAAATAATTTGTTCTGCATTTCAGTTAATGTTCTAGGCTAATTGTATGGTAATTTTGTTACTGAAAGCTGAATCTTTTAAATCTCTGCTTTAAAGGTAAGGCAGAAAAAGAGCCATGTTACATAGATTGGAAACTAATATTTTGCTCAACACGGGGTTTTTTCATAGAAATCCTTATGACAACTTTACCGCTATGTTTACTATCTCCTATACAGAAAATACCAGAAATTATTTCTTTGGATAATTTCTTCCAGTTTTCTTGATTTTTATTTAGCTTTCCCTACACAGACAACTTCATTTTTTACCAGATCAAAAAATTGTGATAACATGTCCTGCATAGACCAATCTTGATGTTTTAAAATTAATCACATAAGAAGTTGATCATTCCCTCTAACCTAAGATTTGCCAAGATTTCCTGGTGGGACCACTCAGATTAGTCATCTACTTCTGTTCTCCAGTTCTGCCAGACCTTCTTCCTGGCTAAAATCAAAATTTATAATGATAGAAAAAAATGAAAATAATTCTGAATGTTAGTTTCTGGGTTTTGTCAACATGTCAAATTTGACCAGCTGTGCTTTCTGCACAGCTCTGGAGGGAAGACACAGAGACAGAGGAACTTCTGCGATGTTTATCTCATCGGAAAAGTAGAAGACTGAAGGATGCTGGGTCTCTGCAGGGAGTTTAAGATCAAAAGAGCATCACCTGTGTATTGATATGAAGATCCCATTTCTGTTCTGGGTCAGGTAAAATAAACCAAATTACTCCTTGTATATATTGTGTTATTTTAATCAAGAATGTTGCCCCAGGCTCATATCTCAAAAGACTGTATGTTTAAGCCCTTAGCTTTGCAACTCTTGTAATCAAATGTTACTTCAGCACAGTGGTCACTCTGATGGGGCCGAAAGGTCACATTGCAATTGTCTTTCCCTCATTTAGACTGTTATATTTCAGTAAAATGAACTCCTCAGGCAGTGCAGAGCAGGCAGTGTGTGGCCTCCAGGGCTGCATTGGAAGCTAAATGTTTTTATCTCAGCACTTTCAAGACTGATACCACTCAATTCCCTTCTAAGTAATTCAAAGACAAAGGCTGGTAATCTTATTCCCATTGTAAACCTTATTCCTGCAAGCAAGAAAGAAGCTTTATAGGGCCAATTACTCTCCGAGTTTTAGCATATTCGACTATATTTATCTATAAATAGATTTTAAAAATCGGACGTTGACATTATGTCTGTCTTTTACACTCTGAAGTTATTTAATGATACTATTTCCATTTTATTATGTCTTTTTCTTAATATTTATTCATCTTGTCTTTAATACAAGCTGAATAGAATGTGTCTATAACACTATATATGTAAGAGCTAATATCATAGAAAAAGCAAGATATTATGCTGTATTCCTGTACTTCAAATCATCTAATTAAAGGAGCAACATTCACCTGACACTTCCTGACAGAACTGATACATAAACAATGCTCAGTGTTTCCTAATTTTTGCAACTGGCATGATATTGGACACCTGTAAGTTCAATAAAAGGCAAGTATCAACACGTCCAGAGCTAGTGAAAAAGCAGGGAGGGGTACCAAACGCTCTAAATAATATCAACATTTTCCAGGTAATATTTTTTAAAAGGCAAGTTTTCCTCCTTAATCTTGGAACTACATGTGGAATTTCCACTGACACAAATAAAATTCCAAGCCAAAGACAGAGCGAAGAAGTCATCAAGGCTATCTACTCCTAGTAAAGTAATTAATACTTCTTTTATTATTGTCCCAGATTTAAGAAAATGTAAGTATACAGTATTATTGATAAAGGACACGTGGTTGAGATACAGTTATGTTTGGGTTTGTATCTGAACCTTCTTATATCTAGAAAGATTTTTTGTTACTTTTAATACTGCTTATTCAATGATATCAAATAGTTGTACAGATATTAGTACTATATTCTGAAAAGTAGTTAAAAGTTGTAGAATGCGTTTTTAAAGATGAGAAAGTGATTTACCTGGAATAATGCAACAAGTAATTTCAAGAACCAGGGATAAATGTTAACAATCCCAATTGTTAATCATGTACTCTACCCAGGCAAAGATACTTTTAGCAGAAAAAAAAGGCCATTACTGTTTATAACAAGTCCAACAGTTATGCTTTCATGCTTAAATAAATCACCTTACTGAATCAACTAAAGGTCTTCAAGCTTATAGCTGAAATGGTCTTGTTTGCTGTCTACATACAGTAGGTGAAGAGCTAATGGGTCGCTTTCCAGACTAGAAAAGCAAATACCATTAGTATTTTTGAAACTTATCCAAGCTCCAAGTGGTTATATAGTAGTTGGTATGCTGTAATAGCTGGCCTGCTGCTGAACTGAACAGGATACCTGGTCTAGACATTTAGGCACAGATGACAGAATTCTAAATTATGCTTTGCTTGTATGTATGTTGCATATTTCATACACTTAAACTGCCTAAGTATACTTCAGTGAGCAAAAATACTAGGACAATTCATAATTGTTTTCAAGGAAATAAGATTCTAAAGCACTTTATTTTTAAATTTAGTTCTGAAATTACTTTTCTTCATGTTATGTTTGAAGGAGTAAAGCTTAACTGCCCCAGCAATAAACTTCAGAAGGCAAGTAGTTTTTATTTTCTACTAGCATCCTGTGATCTCTATTAAGTCCAATTCTTCCTTCTCACAGCACAAAATATTCGTTCTTCAGGTGAAGATTTTCAATGAACTCAGGGACCCTTAACTACAAATCTGACCTCTCCAGCTGAGATAGAGAGGAGGAAGAGCAACTTTCCTCACAGGGATGCCTTTCCTCACAGGGAACTTCATTTGTGCATAATGGGGTATTATGACACTCTTACAGTTAGTTTTATGATACCAAATATTTTATCGGATATTCAATATAAACAATAGCTGAGTAAATCAGTTGTTGTTCAGGGCATTCATTCATGACCAGATATCCAAAATTATCTAATGAAAATAGAATTAGAGCGAAAACTGCCTATTTAAAAACATCCTATGGCTTGATGATCAGAGGGCATTCCTGAGGACATACGATAAACCTTATTTTCTACATAAAAAGGAAGAAAAGGTGTTGTCCTTCATGTACTCCAGTAACCATAGATGGAGTGCTTGGCAGCAGATAGATAAAACAGTGGAGTCAATGGCAGCAGCAGTAGCACCAATTCGGGGATTCTAGATATGGTTCCAATGAATTTTCTTCCAGCTAGAATTATGACCTGAAGTTAACATAGCTTCATTATTTTAATTCAGCTTTTCACATCTGTCAAAACTCCAATTGAAAACTGAATCTGGAAAGAAATAAAAGGACAGAAAAGGCAATAGGTAGAGGTGGTATCTAAGACAGCTTTTGTTTGCCAGGTGAAGAATGAGATCATTCTCATTCACTTTATTATTGCCAAGTAAATATTTCCCACAAGAGACTTAATAATTGCAAAGGGAATATGTTTCCTGAGGAGGTTGTGGAGTCTCCCTTCTTAGAGATACTAAAAAACTGTCAGGATACCATTTTCAGCAACTGACTGTGGCCTCGCTGAATTAGGGAGTGGCCTTGATGAGTTGTTGGTGGGGAGCTTGCTGTATTAGGTGTGGGTGCTGAATTAGGGGGCTTGGACCAGATGACGTCCAGAGACATGTACACAACCCTGAGTTTAACGTCCATGAGGCCAAGGGGAAAGAGTAAATAAACATGAAGCAAGGAAATTAACGTCATCTCTTCAAATAAAACAAGACAAGAACAAGCCAAATTGCAAACCCCATCAAAAACCAAATAATGCCAAGACAATGTCTTTTCTTCCTCAAACAACCTAACAGCCTCCTGAGCAAAGGAAAGGACTAATCACAAGTATTGGGTTTGTCTAGAAAAGCTTTTGATAATGTTTCACATGACATTACACACAATTACAGAAGCATGAGCCAGAAGAAAACAGTACTGGGTAATGCCAAAATGCCAGTTGTCACTGCTAGCACCCTGTCAACATAGCTGCCTGGAGCACAGTTTCACATATGGTTCTTAAAACTTTATTCCACTATTACTCAGATTTTGAGGGGGAAAAATGGGGGAAAACTCCATTTATGTTTATTAGATACAAACCAAAATGAAAGATAGAATAAGCATGCTAAGAGGACAGTATCTGAAAAAAGTTATAAATTTCAAATCATGGTCTGAAAGGTACTACTTAGTTACATGAGTCTATCATCCTTGTAAACTCATAATTTCTCACAGCTAGAAGAGTTTCATATGTGCTTAGATAGAGATATATTTATTTGTATATATTTGTGTATATACAGATACCCATATGTGTATATGTGCACATGTGTGTATGTGTGTAAATACACATTTATATGCTGTGTGAATTCGTGTATGTATACTTGAACATCAGCCAAGAGAGGTGAAAAGTTTTGTCATGGACAAGATCCCTCCAGGAGGAACAGAAATTATTCTGTTCCATGGGATCTTCTGAACAGGAGTCAAATCAAGACTTTAGAAGTTTTGACAATCTGCAAGGTCCCTTAATTGAGTTATTAGCAATGTCTCATTGCAAGGGGGAAGGCTGTGATAGATCTGGCAGGCATTTGACCTTTCTACTGAACAGATCATTACTATCAGGTAAGATTAAGAGTGGTTTCCTGTTCTAGTCTGACTTGAAGCTTAACCACACTGGGGAAGATCATGTACTGCAGGAATTGATTTACTGTTGGAAACAAAAATATACTGGAAACAGTAATGTAGAACAAAATTGTATCCCCCAGTCCTCCACCCAAAAGAAAAGAATTAGAAAGAAACACTTGTGAACATGCCTGCAGCATTTTCATAGCCATAAACTAACTAAATAAAAAGCATTTTAAAAATAATACAATAAAGTAGATTGTCATCGACATGTGTTCACATTTTAATGTAATTTTTCCTAATTTTCATTCTAATGAAAATCTTGGCCCCGTAATCCTCCCATACCATTGTTTTGCAACAAGTACATAGACTTGAGCTCTGACAGGAAAAAAACTCAAACATCACAACCAAATAAAAAATCTTAAAAAAAAAGTATTGCTAAGCCAAAATACAGTACGTGTTCCTCAGTTCTCATTTCCAGTTTGTAGAATTTTGCTTATCAATTTTATCCATTGCTTTGGAGTTATCAGTTACTTTCTTCAATAGAGAAAAGAGTGCGCATTTCCAAACATCAACAATAAGCAGCAGCAGATGTATGGAAAAACAGGGCAAGCTTGCTAGCTGATTACTGCTGATTAATACTTCATGTTACAGTTACTGCAAGCAATCTAACCAAGAAAGTGGAGAGGTTGTCCAGAATGACAGAGTTAAATTACTGAACAAGGTTTTGCCAATTTACACAAGTAAATCATATTTAGATGGTGATACCAGCAAAAGGAAGTGAAGTAACAGGTCATGATAGCACAGAGCTTGAGGGACAGTGTGGGTGGTTACTGGAGAGGAGACTGATCCTTTTCCAGAGTTCTCAGTTTTATACTCTGGAAAGTAAATAAGCAACTTGTGAGATTCATTTTAAAAATGTTCCAACTGCTTCAGTTTTACTCAGTAATTTCTTCTGCTCTAAGTTATGGAATATATTAAATAATTTTTTATGGCTGATTCAGGCACAAATCAATCCTATAAAAATGAAATAACATGCACAGACTGACTGCACCACCTGCAGCATCTGATAAGCTTCCTTAGCCTGTCTATAAACATGGCATCCCTTCCTTAAATAAGTCCAGGTGCTACACCACAGAAACAAGGCACTTGATTATTCACAGCTTGTTTTTCTTAGGATAATCAGTGCCTGGTGAGAAGTCAGGTCAGTTGGACCAACACTGCAATTTTTTCATGTTACTGTATGTCCTTGGATTCCTTTCCTATGGATCAGCACAATAAACAGGTCATGTTGTCTTTTTTGAATCTTAGTATCTCAATATCGTATTCACACAGGCAGGTAATCATCCCTTACATACATGAAAATTGGAAGAAAGAAAGAAAGAAAGAAAGTATTTTTCAATATTCAAAACAACAAGCAAGTCCTAACTGTTACCTTAGTAAGACAGCTATCGTATGGACTAAATTGTTTGGCAATACCTGGTACATTTACTGCATAGAAATTCACTCAGCCTTTCAAGAAGAAGAAGCTATGGCAGGAATGTAAAAGAAAACCTCAAACAAGATGGTCTTATTATGCTGGATAGGAAATGTCAGTACGGCCTTGCTAACTTCTACTTAGTCAGTGTAGAACACGCTGCTGAGAGGAATGCTCACAGTGGGGGCTGCTGATAGGTATAAAAATGTAGGGAGGGATTAAGTATTTTCACAGAAGTATAGAAATACAGTGAATTAGCCAAACACTTAAGACAGCTGCTGCAGATGTCTGTCCTTTGGGAAGTTTTCTCAACACTACCTAAAGTACAAGACTGTTATACGAGATGAAAACAGGAGTGCTTGAAATTGCTTACTGGCTGGCGGTGCAACATATTTATGAGTACATACGAAGCATAACTGAAACAGATAATTAACCATCATGTTCAAGTACTGAAGACTTCTAGTCATTTGTATGATTCTTTCTTTAAAGTGAATGTGAAAATGATTTATTAACTGTGTAATGCATTACTCGTTAAATAGGTAGTATCGGCAAGTTAAAGAGTTTCATGAAGCAAATATTGATATGAAAGACATCTATAAATTATGAAAGAATGCTAGCTGAAATAAATGGAAATGAAAGACCACGTGTCAAATCCTACTTCTCATTCCAGAAATTTATGACCTGAAAATCAGAAAGCATCAAATGACCAAACATTTCAAGTAATAAACATGAAAAAGCCCACTATATTAAGAATCTTAACAACACGGTCTATAAAAAAAAAAATTACGTTTCTTTTTGCATTTGTGTTGCAAAGCCGATTAAATACATCAGACATGGTGTGCTGACACAACCCTAAAACTTCTAGGCAACTGAATTGCACCCACTTACTGAGGAAAATCAGCAAAGGTTTTCTTGTCTACTTGCCACTGAATTCTTAACAAGTTAGCACAGGTAACACATGGTAATTTGTAAATGACTTAGTTCAGCAACTGGCTACATTTACAAGCTTAAGGGCATCCTGTGAACTTGTATGTGAAAGCAAATATTTAACTAAATTCTACACTGATTATTAGCTTTTTTTTCTCTTTGCAAACAACTGCATTTTTCTTTTCTTTCTACTGTCAATGGATGCAAGACAGTAAAAGAAGTTTTACTAGCACTACTCATAACTAAATTCACACTAGAAAAAGAAAACATTATTGACAACATACATCTAGGGAATTTCTTGAATCAAAAATCAATTGATTATAAAGCATTATCAAAGAGAAATCAAAACACAACCTGAAGAAATAAAATATTTTACATGAATACCAGCAGTAAATGGTAGAGAGAAAGTTGGATTACCAAAAATGTGGTTGATCCTACCAAGAGGAACAGCTCTTGGAAGCTGTATCAGGTTTATACATTGCAACTACCTCCAAAGTACCAAGGACACAAGATCTCTGCTTCTTTTCTTAAGAGGTGCAGCATGTCAAGATACTCAGGGAAGCTACACATCCCCAGATGGGAATTGCAATATGCTGCTGTACCAACAAAGCTTTCTGACAGGTGCAATACTAAATGAACATTACATGTGCATTCTGTTCTGGAATATTTAAAGTATCCCTCTAAAATCATATGATGAATTTATTTTAATGCCAGAATAACTGCAGATAGTTTATAATGAAATATTTTGTATGCAATGTATGTGCAGGGCAGCTGTATCAATGTTGTTGATGCAGAGCCTATTTGTATAGGTAAGTGAATATGCCATACAGACAGAACTCAGTGACTCATAAATGAGGTCACTAGGTACATCATTACAGATCAAACGACCTCAGCCACACCCTGGAGGGCCTCCCGTGTCCTGAGGTGCATCAGGCACAGCATCGCCAGCCGGGCAAGGGAGGGGATTGTGCCACTCTGCTCTGCAATGGGGCGGCCTCACCTCCAGTGCTGGGGGCAGTTCTGGCGCCACAACATTAAAAAACCATTAAGTTATCAGACAGCATCCAAAGGAGGGTCATGAAAAAGGTGAAGGGCCTTGAGGAGAAGCCGTATGAGGAGCATCTGAGATCACTTGGTCTCTTCAGGCTGGAGAAGAGACTGAGCAGAGATCTCATTGCAGTTACAGCTTCCTTGTGAGGGGAAGAGGAGGGGCAGATTGATCTGCTCTGACCTCTGTGGTGATCAGTGGACAGGACCTGAGGGAATGCCCCAAAGTTGTGTCAGGGGAGATTTAGGCTGGATATTAGAAAATAGTTTCTGACACAGAAAAACCACCGGGCACTGGAACAGCTCCCCAAGGATGTGATCACTGCACAGTCTGACAGAGTTCAAGGCACATGCTATGATTCTTGGGGATGGTCCTGTGCAAGGCAGAGAGGTGACCTCTATGATCCTTGAGGGTTCTTCCAGCTCAACATATTCTGTGATTCTCTGATTCTGTAATTGTTTAGAGGCCCTTTTGTCTGCTGATCTATTGCAGGAGTCTACCATGGCTGTATTTAGATGGTACGTTATGATTAAGTCATTCTGTGTTTCAAAATCGTGACTCAGATATATGTTTTCTTCTTTCTCACTGCTTAACTCTCTATTTTTTTTTCTCCCCTCTAAAATCAGAAAGGATACGGACTACAAAATAAGTTCCTGGAACTATTTTACAGTATCCATTTCTGTCATATCCTATCAGTCATTCTTTTCCTTCCCATTTTGTGACGCTTTGTGTTGCCTGTTATAGAGAAGAGCAATGAATATGCCTTAAATACAAAAGACAAGACCTGATATGCCATTCATGCCCAGTATAGTTCATTCATGTAAGTATTTACATGAATGTGGGCAGTTGTTGAAAGGCCTTTAAGAATAATTTGAACACATTAATTGTAACCTCTTAAAACTGAGGTCTGGGGAGATATGCTTTTTTCCTTCTACTTATCAGCTGGGAAATTCCATGACAATATGCATCAGTAATTTTAACACAACTATGTTGTTCTTAATGATTGTCTCGTATGGATCAAAATTTCTTATTTGATTAGGGTCACTTATTCAAGTACAGGTACCCTGCTACAGTGTTGGTATCACAAAGTTTTCATTAACAGGCACCTGCCTCAGGAATTTTAGCCATCACCAGAGACAGCATGTATCATGACCCAAAATTATCCTATTACACAAAAGTTCTCCAGTTAAAAACATTGTTTGTGTGTGTTACAACAACCAGAGCTCTCATGTTGCTTGCAATTATTTATTTTAGATAACAAAAGGAATTGCAAAGACATGATTCCATGGGGTACATTTCTTCCACTCACTTTAACGACTGTAATAAAAGAAGCCAAACAAAATAAAAGGATAAAGCTGAAAGGTACTGGAATTGGAGCGAATATGAAATAAAAATACAACCTCTGATGTGAACACTGTCAAAAGCTTTCTATGTTTTACAGATGAAAAGGAAACGGCAGTGAAATGAGTGAAGTTGAAGTATTAGGCTAATATTTCATCTCCGCTCAACATATTCAAACCAAATACAAAAAAAAAACCAAAAAACAAAAACAAACAAACAAAAAAACCAAAAAACCAAAACAAAAAACAAACAAACAAAAAAAACCAACAACAAAACCCCACAAAAACAAAAACCACACAAAACCCCCCCCAACCTATTAGTCTCATTTTACTACTACCCTGCACATGAAATAAACTTTGAAATGTCTTAAAGATGTCAACTAAATGTCCATACCTCATTAATAAAGATGGAAGAACTTTGCCATGAACTTGCAGAGGCATTGACTGTGTGGTCTGTACTCTGAAATACTTTCTCTGTCTATGTATTAGTAATTTGCACGATTTATATAGCAGTTCTAGAAATCTTAAACACTGCTACCACCTGCTGGTTAGTTTACGTTTGAATCTATCAGCTCATCAGCAAAGTAAGAAAGGAGAAAAGGAGGAAAAGCATATTCTGAAATGCTTTCAAAAATAATTTTGCTTTGCTATTCCATCAACATTATCTAATTCATCTCTTTCTATTGTCATAGATGAAAAATTTTAGTGTCATAAGTTGAAAAATCCTGCTATTTGCAGAAAGAGCCACTGATAGTAAGAGTAGCCTGTGCTTACTTTCCTCCATTGTCGCTTTTATTCCCTGTAATACACCTTGTAACTAGGTCACTGTTGTCTGCTGTGTACAGTCTTCCATGTTAGAAGAGGCAAATATGCCAGTACTCCATATTAGTCTTTTACCATCTGAGACAGTGTTGAATTCACTGTTAAGATGTCTGTAATTCAGAAAAGAAAAATTTTAAAAGTTTATTGAAAAAGTTGAAATAATTGTCATCAGTATTTTCTTTGCATTAAAAAGACAGACATACAGTAGTTGTCATGACAACTGAACCTTGCAGGGTTATGGCAGGAAAAGTTCTTATCCCTTAATGTTAATTAAAGTTAATGATAATATAATTCCATGTTTAAAAACTTACTGCATCTGCCTTAGTAATTAACAATTCATACATAAAGGAAAGCACTACAATCACTGACAAGTATAATGTTTTAGTAGAAAAATGCAGAAAATCTCTCCTAAAATGATTCCTAACAAAATTGCGGTATCAAGAAGTTCCATTAAATATCCAAATAAAGAGGAACAGAAGACCCCGTTTAACTATCTGCTTGACAAAACCCAGCCAGTGGTGTCTGGCAGTGAAATCCGCAGACAAAAGAACAATGAGGAGTATAAGCCCTGCCTTGATCAGGATCTACACTCCTTCACATTTCCTTCATTTTCAAAGCTAGCATTATGTTCCAACCCAGGATCGGATCAGAAAATCCCTGGAGCTCGGGTACTCTTTGCTGACTCCAGCCATCTTTAAATAAGGTAATTGGTCAAAAAGTGGAAAAATTACAACCAAGGATGGTGGTGCAGTTTGTCTAGTTCATCACTGAAGAACTGTATCGCTGCATATAGTAATTCCCTGGTAACATTAAATTCTTCTGTAACTTTCTTCAGAATTCTGTAAAAACTTAGAGATTTTGGAATTTTCCTCAGGTCAAAAGGAGATGTTAGGCTAGCTCTAAAGTAGAGTTAACATTTTTTTTAGTTTTATTCTGCATGTATTATCATGTTAGTGTTTGGCACAGAATATAAAAAAGTCTCGGTGCAAAATTCTGAATTGTCTAGTGCTGACGTATGATACAAGTGAAAATCCACTGATTAATACCAGCCAAGCCTTGCTGTGGTATAACCAAGAACAGAATCTGAGCCTTCAGTTTTAGATCAAAAGAGGGAATTTTGCCATTATATTCTTTCTCGATTTATGATCCCATCAAAAAAGACCAGACCGGAGCTTACAGAAAAAGGTACATTTAAACTTTACATTTTTAAAACATTCAAGTGCTTGTTTTATTTCACCCCTTTAAGCTTTAGTTTTGGTGAGAAGAGAAGCAGTCCGACACCCAAAAAGAAAAGACCAAAATACATTTTTTGCTGTGATCCTTCCAGTTGAGTTAAAAGCAAGATATGCTAGCAACCTCATAAAAATACCTCACCGCATTTGTAAGATTTCTAGACCATTTTATATACTAGATGCTCTGACCAATCATCCCTTTTTTAATGCTTATATTAACAGAACTCACGTATTTTTGTTGTATTAGTCAGTATAATGCCATGATGCGTGGATAGTTTCTGAAATTGAATACATTTACCCTGCATTTCCTAAAAGCATAAAAGCTTTATAGTCATGAAGTAACAGAAGTGCCTTTAGCCCTTGAATATTCCTGGCCAACCAATCTGGAGATTAAGTGAATTAAAATGGACTACTAAGTAGAGAGGAGAAGAGGAATAACAAGGGGTCATTTGAGGTGTAAGTTCTGCTACAAAACATGCTAAGGATAGCATTGCCTGCATTGGCTTATTTCTGCTCCTCTTGATGTCAGAGGGGCAAAGAAAGGCCAGGGTTAGGCACTTTAAAAAATTCTACCATAAGGGTTCAAAAACAGTTATAACATGGTGACCAGGCCTTTTTTTTCTCCTTCATCAATGCTAGTTCCAGAGTGATAGAAACAAGAAACTAGTTAGGCTATGCAGTTACCATGTTAAAAATATTTTTGTTATGATTTGATGCTCTGTGACAGAGAAAACTGGAAGTTTCCCGTCTTACATCCACACGTGTCCTACTGAGGGATCTAGCAACATGTGGTTTACATGGGAACACGAATCCCTCTGTCGTTTTGTGTGCTGAACAGAACAAGCTCCAAGAAGCAAACCCTTAAAAGTTTGGAAAAGGTTGTTCCACTGCATCAGTTGTTCCACATTTGGCTCTTTCCAAACATTTCCGGAGGTTGCTACTATGCATACTAAGTAACCAACTTCTTCTCAGCTGAGCCTGTTCAGAGTGGCTTTCGTATTCGATATCTGGAAAAGAACCCAAACCCCAACACTTTAACAAGGGTTGGATTGTTTAGACTTGTGTATCAAAGACACTTTAGAAATAAACTCAGCATATAAATGGTACTATTTTATTTCGAACAACATCTCAACATCTGATTCATTTCTTCAAATAAATTTCTCTTTGGCACAACTTGCATGTATCGGAAAACCACCATGTAATTTGGCACAACGCTACACAGTTGGCAGCCTCTGCTCAAGAAAGGTCCAGAACTAGAACCGTGAGGGATGTCACAAGCCAGCACTGAGGTGCCTTAGGAGAGTTGCATGGGGAGAATTTCAGAGTGGTTGCTTGCACCATGTTCAGTCAAAGCCATTGCTATTATTTTCTCACTAGCAGGAGCATTGAAGTCATGTAGAAAAAATGCATGTGTGTATCTAAGCTTTTCTCACTCCATTCAGAGCGCCCCTCCCCACCTCAAGCTCCCTGAAGAACTAGAATTTTCCATTTCCCAGAAGAGATTTTCAGAGTTGTAACCTTCAGCATATAGAACTGTAAAAGCATTTTTATTTACAATTAGTCAATAGAATTATTTAGGAAATTCAGGTATTTGACATTTTATTTGGGCATCCATCACAGCCTATATACACACTGAATAAAGTCCTGTCTTATAGTAATTTCTGAAGTTATGTCCTGCAAAAGTTTGCATGGTGTAAAATACATTCCATTTCAGCTGAGGAAAGAAAATAATCTCTTCTGTGTGTTTATGACCTCAGTGTGCAGACGAGAAAAGTAAAAAAAACGAAAGAAATCCCCTCAAAATACAAACAACCAAACAAAAGAACAACTAAAACCTAAAAACAACTTCACAAGCATTTAAATTCTACAAATGATTAAAAGTTGTAGAATTACAAGTAATTAACTCCATATTCCTATTTGAGGAAGGAGTAATGTTGTGATCGAGCCGGTTGGCTCTAATTTGCATATTCCCAAGGAAAACACACAAAAAAGAGTGTGTAGAAGTGACACAACCCCAACACCACTGCTGGACTACCACCTATGGCCAGTGCCTGGCAACACAGAGGCATTAGCCCATGCAGAAAGTAGCACCACAATTGTAGCAAGAGCATTTTTATTCCACAAATTGCACCCCAAATTATGAACCCAGTTTCTTGAAGTTTGGTTCTCAATAAAATGTTGCTCAACTGCTTTACAATAACTAGAGGCAAAAAAAAAAAAAAGATAATATTTCATGTGTTATTTAATACTAATTAATTTTATATTAGTTTGTCAATAATTTTTAAATTTTTCTTAGGTTCATTGTAATTTGATTACACTTTTTAATGAGACCCCTGAATCTTCACACTGATACTGTGGCCAGTGGTAACATCACAGAAATTCTTAACACCTTTTAAAAGAGATGGGATTTTGAAAAGAAGCCTTGTATCTGTGGTTCAGTGGAGATTTTGGAGGCTGCTGAGGAGGTGAGATAATGAGGGGACGTGGCCCCCCAGGCACCTGAACATATGACTTCAACACCCCTCTCAAGTGGTGTTGTAAGTGGTTTGATTTCAACCGTGTGACATTTTCATTTCCAGTTCTGTTTTTCGGATGTATCTTTGAAAGATGAGAATTCCCCTGCAGGCCAATTGGATGAGCTTGAAAGTGCAGAGTTCACCCGGAAAATTTGCATGAAAATTACTGTAGTCTCTATGTTATATATTCTCCACTAATATTTTCTGCTATTATTTCAGTGGAGAGACTACAACTAGACCACACTAAGCCATGTGGAATTAGGGATCTGTATCTCTCCTGACCCTTTGGAAATTCGATTTCTCTAAGAAAATGTTACACACAGAAGTACACATCTGTCAAGATACTCCCGCATTTCCTCCAAAAAATAAATCTTGCCAATTATAAACATCTAAGGAGAGAGTGACACACAGTGAGGAAGAAGAAAGACAGCATGGAGGCCTATTCCTACTCCTTGTGCTCATTCTTGAGAAGGTACTTGATATTTCACGGGCTTTCTGACAAGGTGGGATTTCAATTCCATTGACTGCACAGTCTTAATAGGAAAGAATTTCTTACCTTTCTCAAGAAATCAGTATAAAATAGAAAGATGAGCTTCTTAAATACTCCTAGGCAAGCTGATTGCCTGTGATAATTAGTGAGTGGTTCCTGGTCAGTGCAGGGAACGGGAAAGCAGCTTATATTAATTCAATTCAGTAACTTCACGGAGACAATTTTTTTTTTTAAGATAAAGCAATCCGAAAGGAAAAGCACAATAAATTAAGAAAATGTAATTCCTACAAACACATGCCACTCTTACAAAACTGTTCTGAAAGATTTCTCAGGTTTACCTGGTCAAAACAAGACTGTTTAATGAAGTATGTTCATTTGTTCATCACTTATGCTCCTAAATAGCATAAAATCATATCTTATCCTGTTCTTTCTAACTCTAATCGAACCAGCTGCCTTTAAAAGAGTTTGTTGGGTTTTTTTTCTCAGACCATTCAATTTTTGAATCTTTTAATCAGATCTAAAAGCTTTCTGTCCCTACGTCGGGACTTGTCTCCAAAGAGCTAGGTTTAAAAATGTGTTCATTTTACTCCTGCCATTACTCCACCACCACCTTCCATGCTGTGGGTTTGGTTTTTTAATTCTTTGATACTGGCCATATCCTCTGTCTTCTGGAATACCATAGTCTTTTCAAACAAATACTTACATCACAACCTATCACTGAAGCAGGACATGTTGTGTAAGTTGCTGCATTAAGGCACTTTATTTCAAAAAGCCATCTTCCAGATAAAATTTGCATCTTGGGAACTGGCATATTTGAGGGTATGGTTTACTTGGGTTTTTTTAAACACATATGAAATATAAATTAGTATTTGAGGAACTATGTCTTTCTCTAAGTCTTAAAAATCATTCAGCCATGTGTTTTCAGTAGTAAGAAGAGTGAATCAATAGGGGTATATAACAAAAGTGTTTTTTCTTGGGATCTTTCTATACTAAAGAAGGTTGCTTTAAAGGAAAAGTTATACAATACTATACTAAATTCATGAGGAAAAGCAAGTAACATGAAATACGTGAAAAAAATGACCTGAAAATGTGTGTAAGGTAACAGCTTGCTGAATAAACTTGAAAAAATCTTAAATTACAAGGGAATAATGGCAGAAACATCTGACTAAATCCATTGAGTGTGTTTTGAATGAACCACAGTGTCAGTAAACACAAGGTGATGCGTACTGGCAGGAACAATCCCAACTGTATTAACAAAAAGGGAGGTGAAGGCAAGTGTCCATTACCACTCCTGAAGCAGGACTTTGGGGCTGTAAATTTAATAAAAGCATTATCTTCTTCCTTTTTATAAGCTTCTTTATAGTACTAGAAGGCCACAATGAAGAGAAGGCTCCCCCAGACACTTTATTCTCCAGGCTGAACAACCCCAGCCCTCTCAGCCTGTCTTCACGCAAGGTGGTCCAGCCCTCTGATCATCTTCATGGCCTCCTCTAGACCTGCTCTAACAAGTGTGCATCTTTCTTGTGCTGAGGACCCCAGAGCCAGATGCAGAACTCCAGGTGAGGTCTCACAAGGGCAGAGTAGAAGGAGAGAATTGCCTCTCTCAACCTGATGATCCCTTCTCTTTTGATGTAGCCCAGGATATCATTAGCATTCTGGGCTGGGAGTGTACTGCTGGCTCATGTCCAGCTTTTCACCCATAAGAATCCAGAAGTTCTCCACAGGGCTGCTTCGGTGACTTCTTCTCCCAGTCCGTACTTGTACCTGAGATTGTGCCAACTCAGGTGCAGCACCTGGCACTCGGATTTGTTGAACTTCATGAAGTTCTCCTGGGCCCAATTCTCAAGTTTATCCAAGCCCCTCTGGATGGCATCCCATCCTTCTGTTGTGTCTGCTGCACCGCTCAGCTTTGTGTCATCTCCAAACCTGCTGGGGATGCACTCAATCCCACTGTCTGTGTCACTGATGAGGATATTGAAGAGCACCAGTCCCAAGAGAAATCCCTGAGGGACATCAGTTGTCACTGGCCTCCACCTGGACACAGAACCTTAGACCACAACCCTCTGGCTGCATCCATCCAGGCATTTTCTTATCCACTGAATCAAATATATGATCAAGTCCATCTATCAAATCCATGTCTCTCCAATCTGGAGATAAGGATGGGATGTGGGATCGTATCGAAGGCCTTACAGAATTCTAGATAGATGACATCTGTTGGTCTTTCCATGTTGACCACTGCCATAACTCCATCATAGAAGGTCACCAGATTGGTCAGGCACAATTTGCACTCAGTAAAGGTGTGCTGGCTGCCTCAGGTCACCTCCTTGTCCTTTATGTGCCATTGTGTATCTTCTAGGAGGATCTGCTTCATGATCTTCCCAGACACAGAGGGGAGGCTCAGTGATCTGTAGTTCCACAGATCTTCCCTTCTCCTCTGTTTAAAAATTGGAGTGATGTTTCCCTTTTCCAGTCACCAGGGACTTTGCTTGACCACCATGACTTTTCAAATATGATTGAGAGTGTCTTGGAAACATTAGCAATCAGCTCCCTCAGGACCTTGGGATGTATGACATCAGGTCTCATCAACTGGTGGCTCTTCAAGTTCAAGTAGTCCTGAACCTGCCCTTTGCTTGTAGAGGGAGGAAATTTACTTCCCCACAAACTCTCTCTGTTGAAAGAAAATTTGTGCAGGCAAAGCTCAACTGAAGTTGAAGCTGGCCAGAACTTTGGGGGAAAATAAATAGATTTTTTCAAATATATTAATGGCAAAAGACAGTGTAGAAATTACATCAGCCAGTTACAGGATGAGGATGGCCATCTCACAAACAGGGACATGGACAAGGCAGAGGTGTTTAATGTAGTCTTTGTCTCTGTCTTCAACATGGATGGCAGACCAGGGGAGTGTCAGTGCCCTGAGCTGGAGGACCATGGCTGCAAGAAAGATCAATTTCCTGTTGACTCTGAACTTGTGCAGGATCTGCTGACTAATGTTGTCCCAGTTTCTAAGAAGAGCAAGAAGGAGGTCCTACAGGCCTGTAAGTCTCACTTCAGTGCCCAGTAAAATCATGGAAAAGATTATTCTGGGAAGTATTGAAAAGAACAATGCAGCCATTGGTCACACCCAGCATGACTTCATGAGAGGAAATCCCTGCTTGTCAAACATAATTTTCTTCCAGGATAGGGAAACCCATTTCTTGGATTTCAGCAAAGCTTTCGATACTGTCTCTCANGACCTCACTGAGGTCTTCAACATCTTCACCGAGAGGGGTAGGCACCAATCTCTTCACTCTTGTGACCAGTGACAGGATTCAAGGAAATGGCATGCAGTTGAAACAGGGGAGGTTTAGGTGGGATGTCAGGAAAAGGTTTTCCACCCAGAGGGTGACTGGGCACAGGAACAGGCTCCTCAAAGAAGTGGTCACAGCACTGACCCTGACAGAAGCAGCCTGACCAAGAAGCATTTGGACAATGCTCTCTGGCACATGGTGTCTTTTTGGGGTGTCCAGTGCAGGGTCAGAGGTTGGACTCCATGATCCTGATGGGTTCCTTCCAACTCAGGATATTCTATAATTCTACAATTCTAAGCTGAAAAGTAGCAGAACTCAAGGTAAACTTCTGCAATACCCCTAGGACCTCCCACTCCTTTAACTGCATTCCTCAGAGGATGCTTGAAACCTCTCTGAAATGTGCTGTTCTTATTTTAGTGTAAATATAGCCTGAATACTAGAAAATAACCACCTGCTGGATGCATTTCTCCTGAAACAAAAGAAGTATGTGACCTTTACTGGAATAGTATGCATCAAGTTTACTAGAAACTGTTAAAAAAACAAAGCCATGGGAATTTTGTGAAATTTGTGCCAAAAAGGCCTTAACAGTTACCACTAGAAAACTATTAATAATACAAAGCAACAATAACTGATGCACAAATATTTCTGTGTTCAGTTACCTCACATTAGGAAAAACAGACTTCTAATTTACAGATTTCATTCTTTAGCCACTGAAGACTATGCGATCCCTCACAACGTTGCCTATTTGTTACATGTGCCTTTGGTTTAGGCAGATCACCAGAACTCTCTTGCTGAAAACATTTAGATTTGATTGATATTCTGTCAAGAAGTCATCCCAGAGAAGAGGCAAGACAAAGCTCTTACATAATGTAGTAAGATATTCCTGAATGAAAGAGCTTTTCAGCAATGAGAGGTCTGGAAATGCAAGACTTAAGATAAGAGTACTCATTGTCTCTATCTAAAATAGGGGAATAACTTAAGCCCCTTTAAATACTAACTTTTTTTCAGCAAAGTTTGCAGTCAGAATTGTACCTCAAATCAACTTTTAACCAAAGCTGTTAGATGAAGGCTTAGAACAGTCACTTCTGAGCAACCTTCAGAGACAACATACCCCAGGCTCCTTCTTGCATCATTTCCCTTTCTCTGATAGAAAATCCTTCTTGGGCTCCTATCTATCTCATCCGTGTCACCATGAAAGTATGGATAAAACTTTTAGCTCTTTTTTCCTAGACAAAATTAAAGCAGGGATTGTTATTGTAATGTGGACGGCCTGATCCTTGACAGTGATTACAAAGGAAATAGGTGCTCTGGGACCTAATGTCCAAAAGCGAGATCTGTGGCAGACAGGTGGCTGGTAGTACAAGGTACAGGTCTCATTCAGCGGAGACCAGACACATAAATGCACACTGTACAAAACACACTGAACGTATCATGCCTTAAAGCATCTCTGCTATCTGATTTTTTCCCACACATCTTTATTATTATCTCTAGAAACTAAGCATAGTTGGCATCAGTCCATCAATTCTGCCACTATTCAAATGGAAAAGCTTTCCTTCAGAGACCTTTGATACACATTCTTAAAATAGGGAGGAAGTAAACACCAGGACAGTTTTATAAGAGTAGCTTATTTTTATACGTAGCTTTTTCTTTAGGAAATGTCTCCACAGGGTTGTTAGGTCATGGTACACAAGTAGACACTTAAATTGTTTTGTGGGCTCTGAAATGCATAAAGAAATTAAGGTGGTTCATGTTTCTCCAGTCTGTGTTTACTGACTGCATCTTGGCAATGAATATGTTGTTGTCCACCAATATCTCTTTGCCAGGTCATAAGCTAAAAGCTTCTTGGCTATGTTTCCTTGTAATAAATTTTCCAGAGAGAAAACAATTTTCTAGTGAAGGCCAAGCATGGTGGTAACAAAAAGTAGATTTTTCCTGGTTTTTTTAAATTTCCAATTTACCTTCCAGTAGGAAAAATAGTATCTTTTTATTTAAAGAAATCACAGAAAGCCAAATCAGCACAAGGTAACAGAAAGAGCTCTTAAGGAATTTAAAAGTAAGATTTTCTCCCTAGGTTAATAAAATCTGATTTCTTCAAATTACTATGTACTATCAGATTCCACATCTTTTCTCAGGAAAAAAAAAGTATAAAAATAAACTAACATTATAGGGGAGAATTTAAGGACTGGTCTTCTCTATGTGAAGTCTCTGCTTTCAGAAATCATATTACATCAAACACACTTGCATGTTTATCACTGCACCTCACATCAGAGCTTTGAATTTGGCCTTTTTGGCATGTCCAGCTATAAAGATGCCCAAACTGAGGTCCCAGATGAAAGCATCGACAAATCACACTAGTTCATCTGTAAATACAGATGTTTTGTAAGCCTTAGCTGGTTATACCTCCAAGGGTTAAATACATTCTGTAAAAGCATTGTCCTCTGAATCCAAATTTACCTGTGAAGCATTGCCCAATTGTACTTTGCTCCATCTCTTCACCTTTCCAGCATTTAATGCATTCCAAAGTACTGCATGTGCCTGTTTCCAGAGTGCCATGCTCACATGGTTACTGATTAACCTATGAGGGCACTTAAAAGATTACCCTGAGAGCAGATACCTTCAAGGCCCTTGTGACTTTTATTAACAGAACGTAGCCAGCCTTTGGATATCACAATCCAACCATAGCTGATTATGCAGCTCTGAGCACATTCTTTTTAGTTTCTGGAAGTGTGTGAGAAATAGCTTATTGTGCACTCTATATACATAGATTTCACGTATTACAGCAACTATTGGTTGAAGTAACTTCTGTTATCTTATCTTGAGCACAAAATCACTGCTTTTAAGATGTGTGGGCAGCCTAGATCTTCAGCATAAAAAGAAGATCAAATGCTCATTAAATTTTAAGATCAAAACCTGTGCATTACAAACGGAGCATGTGCAATCCTTTACATTAAAGAACATTAAAAAATGTTCTTTAAATTGTTGTTTGCGTCCACTTGGTCTGAATTTGAAAGCACAATACTGTTTCACATCTTTTTAGGCATCTATTAATTCATGGTTTCAAAATCTCCAAAAGCATCATCAAATATATTGACAAAAAGAAACATCACTCCAAAATTCAAGAAATTGTGGTAAGTCAGTTGCCATAACTAAGTGGAAGATTAACTTAACAGTTTGATAAGTAGTTCAAGAGACTGTTTACAAAGTAACAAGCAGAATAACAACATTGTGATCATGAGTCCCCTCTCCATTATCGTATTTATCCATATTTTGAGAAGTGGTAACCCCATGGCTACTGGTCTGCTAAACTTCAGTTTAAACACGACATCTGTCTCTCCCGTATTAACTCTCCCGTATTAACATGTTGCCTCTGGTAGGCTACTGAGTTTCCATTACAGTACTGTGGAAACTGGGAACAGTGGCAACTGTGCATTCTTGGTTTGCTTCTGCTATTTAATACCCTTCCAGACCATGTTTTCTTCAGGGTCAGTCTCGAAGCAGACCTCCTGTAGCCTGATGTGTGCCTATCTACGTCTTCCAGCTGTTAGGAGTCTGACTCTTAAGTGTCTCCCCTGTATGGCTGCTTAGTTAAGAGAGTCAGGATGAGGTATTGTCCACAATCAGACTATGTGGACTCACATTTTCCATGCTGCTACATTTTCCAACCAGCTGTGCTTCTGTAAAGGCAGCAGAAAATACTGTTATCATCTGCAAGACCACAAAAGAGGTATTAGCATGGGGGCTGCACACTGCAAGTCTCCTAGTGATACATGTGTAATGCCACATCAGAGTAGAACCAATATGTCACAAAATTGAACAGCATGTGGAAAGCAGAATTTGTATTTAAACATAAAGATTTATAATAGACATTGAGTTTTTACAAAGTACTCAAGGCCGTCTCAGTTGTTAAGACGTAATTGTTATCACTGTCAAGGCACTGTAACTGAAAGCTAACCAATGCTAATGGCATCATCAATCATTCCAGTTAAGAGCGAACTACACCAGAGATTTGCAGCATCGGGGTTTTTGTGCAAAAAGCTATGAAGGTAAATGAATAATCATAGAATCAGAGGATGGTTTAGACTGGAAAGGACCTTCAAAGATCATCTAGTCCAACCCCTTGCCATGGAGCTGTGTTCTGTAATCTGCTGGGAGGGACACTGGCTTCTGAAGAAGAGACATTCTAGAAGTACTAAAATGCTATGAAGCATCACCAAACCCCCCCAGTTAAGGCATGTGAACATGTGTGTGTGCTTGCATGCATGCTGGGGGGATTTAAAAATAGAAAACACAGGAGTTTTATAGTTAGCCTTGAACATTCAGAGTTTTCAATTCAGGACAAGTAAATAGGCTTTACCTATGCCAAGTAGAAATAGCAAGTTAGGAATGAATGTAAAGAATAAATTAAATTTAGACTTTCCTATGTGATAAACTACACTTGCAATGAGATGTCCCAAAGAAACACTAGTACTTACTTAAAATGTCCAGGAGCAAATGTGATTTTGAAACATGAAAAAAAAAAAAAAAGTCAGGCTGAAAAGCAGTACACCTGAAGTTGAATTGGCCTACTTTAATGCCTCTGAAGTCACATTCTGCTGAAAATTAATTTATTTTTATCTAAGACTTCAAAATGTGGTACCTTGTTTTAATGATGACATGTAGGATGTTTCCATTTACATACGAAAAATCCAAAGATGTATAATCCTGCAAAAAAACTCCTTAAAACAGAATCATTGTAATGTCATGGGAAAGAACACATTCAATATAAGTCATTGTCATGTTTGTGACACATGGAAATACATGTTTACTTTCAAAGGTAATACAGTTCAGCATAGTTTAAAAATAATAATTTAAGTATTAATTAAAAATCTTTGTTACAAAGCCAACACGAAGCAAGCAAGCAATCTCTACCTTCATTTTATCTCGGGTACTCAGAAAACAGAAGAAAAATTGAAGGGAACCAAACTGATTTCTGTTTCCCTTCATAAGACTAGAGGTACTAATGTGACTGATTTTGTCAAATGTCATTTTGTTTTAATGGGTTAAAATCTCTTATCAACCTTGCCTGCTCAACCCAGCTTTTCCAGTTTATAATTTCCTGTCATGCAGAATTTTTTTCCCCAGGTTGAATACTTAATTAATTACGATTCCCTTCTTCTCAGACAATAGTAAACGATGCCAAGAGAGTCAATTCTTAAAAACCAGCAATGAGACAGTATGGAGGAACTGATGGTAGACTTACTAGAACTAATAACCCTGGAAAAAATGAAAGCATTGCTTCCTTCTTTTGTCACCCTTACTTGCTTTCTTTCAAGAAAAGATGAAAGACTACAATGCAACAAGCCATCCTCCTGTACTATTACATGGGTGTTCACAGGCATGTGAGTTGAAAGATGAAACAAAATTTGTCATTGAATTTTTGTTTGCTACTTGCTTTCTTTATGAATGGAATGTTGTAAATATCTGACTACTGAACTGATTTTGTTAGGCTACATGATAAAGCTCGTATGCACACCCACCAAGGTACACAGAGTGACAACGGCAGGAGGGGCATTCCCCAAATAATATCCTGTCCTGGCTGCACCCGCCCATCAGAGGCCCATAGCACAAGCCTGGAGGAGCCCAGTGGCAGGATGGCAGGCAAGAACCCAAAATAAGGCCTCCTGAGGAACAAACCACCTTGCCATGGCCCTCCCAGGGTGGTCACAGGACCACTCCGGTCGGCATCCAGCAAGAAACCCACCCATAGCTACCAGGAGCACCTCCAGGCCATGCTTCTCACTCTCTCCTACAGACTGGTGTCACTGAGGGAATTTTGGCTGTTTTGATCATGGGGTAATTTCTGTGGCATCGGGCCTGCTGCAGACAGGTGGGATTCACCTGTATAAAAGGGGGGGAAAGGATTCTAGCCCATGAGCTGGCAGTGCTGACTGAGCAAGCTTAAGGGGGGAGAGGGACTAGATCAAGCTAGCTAGAGGTGAGCCTGGGGTGACACGCCGTTATTGGGGGTGATATCAACAGCCCAGCTGAAGTGCATCTGCACCAATGCACCCAGCATGGGTAACAAACAACAGAAGCAGGAAGCTGTGATGTAGTTATCATCATGGAAGTGTGGTGGGATGGCTGGGGTGCTGCAGTGGATGGCTACAAGCTCTTCAGAAGGGACAGGCGAGGAAGGAGAGGCGGTGGGGTGGCTCTGTGCATTGGGGAGGGTTTCTGCTGCACAGAGCTCAGGGACAGTGGGGATAAGGCTGAGTGCCTGTGGTGACAATCAGAGGGATGGCCAACAAGGCAGAGATCCTGCTGGGAGTCTGCTACAGACCACCCAACCAGGATGAAGTGAAATATTCTATCAGATGGATGGATGGATGTTTCATGGCCTCTAGCCCTTGCTCTTGTGGGAGACTTTAACTTGCCAAATGTCTGCTGGAAACACAGCACAGTGGAGAGGAGACAGTCTAGGAGGCTCCTGGAGAGTGTGGAAGGAGAATTCCTGATGCAGCTGGTAAGGGAACCTACCAGAGCATGCCCTGCCAGACCTGCTGTTTACAGAGAAGGGCTGTGGGAGATGTGGTGGTCAGAGGCCATCTTAGGCACAGTGACCATGGAATCAGTCACAGAGTTTTTGATTCTTGGAGAAGTAAGGAAGGGGATCAGCAAAACGCTTGGACCTTGGACTTCCAGAGGGTGGACTTTGGCCTGCTCAGGACACTGGTTCAGAGGGTCCCCTGGGAAACAACCCTAAATAACGCAAGGGTCCAGGAAGTCTGGGAGGAAATCTAAAACCCACAGGAGCGGGCCATCCCCATGTGCCAATAGAGGAGCTGGCAGGGAAGAAGACCAGGCTTGATAAACGGGGAGCTTCAGCAGTAACTCAGGGAAAAAAGAGAGTATATGAACTTTGGATGAAGAGGCAGGCAACTCAGGGAGAGTACAAGGATGTTTTTAGGTCATGTGGAGAGAAAATTAGAACAGGAAAAGCCAAGCTAGAACTTAATCTGGCCACTGCGGTGAAAGACAATAAAAAGTGTGTTTATAAACACATTAACAACAAAAGGAGGGCCAAGGAAAACCTCCATCCTTTACTGGACCCAGGGTGGAACATTGTAACCAAGGGTAAGGAAAAGGCTGAGGTACTTAATGCCTTCTTGGCCTTGGTCTTTAAGAGTAAGACCAGTTAACCCCAGGGCAGCTGGCCCCCTGAGCTGGTCAACAGGGCAGGGAGCAGGACAGACCCCCAGCAATCCAGGAGGAAATCATTAGTGACCTGCTGTGGCACTTAGATGCTCACAAGTCTGTGGAACTGGATGGATTCCTCCACGGGAACTGATGGAGCTGGCAGAAGAGCTCACCAAGACACTCTCCATCATTTATCTTCCGTCCTGGTTAACTGAGGAGATCCCAGATGACTGGAGGTTGTCCAGTGTGTTGCCCATTTACAGAAGGGTTGGAAGGAGGATCCAGGGAATTACAGGCCTGTCAGCCTGACCTTGGTGCCCGATCATCTTGCATGGGACCCATGGCATGTACAGGACAGCCAGGGGATCAGGCCCAGCCATCGCAGGCTTAGGAAAGGCAGGTCTTGCCCGACCAGCCTGATCCCCTTCTATGACCAGGCGACCCACCCAGTGGATGAGGGAAAGCCTGTGGGTGTTGTCTACATGGATTTCAGTAAAGCTTTTGACACTGTCTCCCACAGCATTCTCCTGGAAAAGCTGGCAGCCCATGGCTTGGACAGGAGCTCTCTTTGCTGGGTTAAGAAATGTCTGGATGACTGGCAAAAGGTGCTGCAGCCAGTTGTTGGACAGTCACTAGTGGGGCTCCCAAAGGTTCGGGATTGCAGCCAGTCCTGTTTAATCTCTTTATTGATGATCTGGATGAGGGGATTGAGTGCACCCTCAGTAAGACCACAGATGACACCAAATTGGGTGGTAGCCCAGATCTGCTGGGAAGTAGGAAGGCTCTGCAGAGAGATCTGGACAGGCTGGATCATTGGCGCGAGGCCAGTTGTATAAGGTTAAAAAAGGTCAAATGCTGAGTCCTGCTCTTGGGTCACAAAAACCCCACACAGTGCTACAGGCTTGAGAAAAATCTTGGCTAAAAGCTGCCTTATGGAAAAGAACCTGGGAGTACTTGTCAGAATGGCTGAGCATGAGCCAGTGTGTGCCCAGGTGGCCAAGAAGGCCAATGGCATCCTGGCCTGTATCAGCAACAGTGTGGCCAACAGGACCAGGGCAGTGATTGTCCATGATTGTGCACTCAGCACTGGTGAGGCCACACCTTGAGTACTTTGCTCCGTTCCAGACCCCTCACTACAAGGAAGACATTGAGGTGCTGGAGCATGCCCAGAGAAGGGAACAAAGCTGGAGAAGGGTCTGGAGATTTAATCCTGTGAAGAGAGGCTGAGGGAGCGAGGGGGTTTATCTTGGAGAAAAGGAGGTTCAAGGAAGACGTTTGCATCCTTCAAAACTATTTGAAAAGAGACTGTAGCTAGGTGGGAATCAATGCCTCCTCCTAGTCAACTAGCTACTGCACAAGAGGTCATAGCCTCAAGCTGCACCAGGGGAAGTTCAGGGTGGACACCAGGAAGAATTTCTTCACTGAAGGGGTGGTTAAGCATTGGAAGGGACTGCACAGGGAAGTGGTGGTGTCACCATCCCCAAAAGTGTTCAAGATGTGGCACTTAGTGCATCGGTCTAATTGACACGGTGGTGTTTGGTCAAAGGTTGGACTCAAAGATCTTGGAAGTCTTTTCCAACTTTAATGATTCTCTCATCTATGATTCTGACTGAGCGGGGCTGCTGCCAAGGCTTGGGGATACATTCTTCGTGCAAGGAAAGAGAAGTTTGGGGTCCCATAGGATTTACTATGAGATTTTTGGGAAATGATCAGAGGTTGAGGTGATTTTGGGAAGACCAGGAACAGGAAAATGAGGAGAGAGAGGGCAAAAAGGGCTGGTGACAGGTAAGTAGTTGGCCAGTGGGTGTGCTCGTCAGCCATGCCCTGCTCCTAGGCAGGGCAGCCTGTCCCAGCTGCTCACCAGAGTCCTTCTTTGCTTTGCCACACTGACAGCTCTGTGTTTATGTGTGTGTGTATGCATGCTGCATATGTGCACGTGTGCACTCACACGGAGTCTGAATGCAGCAGCTGGAGTCAGAGAGTGAACAGGGACCTACATCCGTGGTGCAGTACCCATAGTGGGAGTGGCTAGTGCACAAGCACCAGCGAGGATCATGCTGGATGACAATCTTGGCTGGTGAAGTGGATAGGAGCAAGAGGGACCCTCTGAGGGCAAGAGCACAAGGGGTTTGGCTGTGGGGACAGAGGAGTCCCAGCCAGCTCTGCGTGCACGTGTGTGTGTGCCACACACAGCAGCTGCTGTGATGCTGAAACCTCAGGGGATGTGTGTCCTATGTTAGCAGCTGAGAAGACTGGGATCAAGGGGCGGTGGCTGGGCAGACTCAGGGTCTAAGAGAGCTGTCAGAGGGACACACTTCATCCACAAATGTGTGTATTTTGTCACTTATTGACCCCCATCCCACTCCCCTGGATGGGGAGTAGTCTCTGTCTGTGTGAGCACTCTGGGTGTCTGTCTGGGTGCGTGTATTGGCTGGTATGCGGTGTGTACATCCACTCTATGTGCTTCTGCCTGCTGGGAACACATCTCCAGCCTCCCTGCTGGTTGGACACAGGGACAGCAGCCTTGCCTCTCCCAGGCTTTTGGATCTGGCAGGATACATGTCCTGCAACATAAATACAAATTTTTAAAAAGTGATAAAATAATTATATTTTTTTGAACTGGTTAATGACTTACCTATCCGCACAGAAATGAAAGTTTATTTATAACTTTAATATTTATTGAGCCTATTAGGGGATTTGGATTCTGCTCCTGGACTGATTTTTTTTCTCATAAAAGTGTTCTAGCTTGTTGGGAGTTTTGTCTGAAACAATGCTGGTTGAGCACTATGGTCTTGACCCACTGATGATCTCAATGCAAATGTAAGGAGGCCTGCCAGCCTCAGGTGGTCTGCACAGATGCAAAATGCTTGTCTCCATGAAATGGCAAATATTCAGAGTTTGGCTCACCATTTAAATTTTAACCAGCTACTGACTTTTGGAAGCAAATATATCTTATAATCCTGTTTATTAGCAGGATTTGATATCCAGGAAACACATGCATATTTTATTTGAACATAGTCAGAGTTTGTGCTGCCATTTCCACTAGAGGAATATTTCAAAACCACATTCTTCTGATAATTTGCAATTGTCTTCAATTTCCTGTTTGAATCCACTCCTGGCTGATGTCTCTTTCTTTTGTGATTATAACTCTTAAAGCTCTGATGGCTTTCTCTTTTTTCCCTAGGATTTATCCCCCTATGCTCTTCCAGAGGGCAAGTATTTCCTTTCATCCCACTAGTTTAAAATTGTCAACCATTTAAAAATTATGTTCACACAAAATATTTGGCCTGTGCCTGGGACTCCTAAATTTTTACAACATTCAAAATAAGATACAGCCCGACACCAGCCTTTCAGTTTGACAATAACAGCTAACAATGGGAAAACAGCAAGGAACAGCTTTCCAAGCTGTCTCTCAACTGTGACCAACTGAGCTCTCCATTGTAATACAGCTAAACCTAGCCAGACTGGACCTTTTATTATATTGCTGAACATAGGAAGCAAATAATGCCTGCCTAGCAACTTTCTGGGCTCCCTTTTCACTGATCCTTGAATACTATCGATTTTTTCAAGGATGCAATGTGGTAATGCAGATGCGACCTTTCTGTCTTACAGAGCAGAAACAGGTAACACTTTTTACAGAAGACTCTACTCCATCAGGTTTTAAAAAAACTAGAGGAATAATTGAGTCTCTGCAACGTTGCATGTAACAATAAAAAGAGCACAACTAGCATTTTCAGAAAAACAGGCTTTTGGTATTAATAACAATTGCTAAATAACTATTATTATTATGGTGGTGAGAATGTAATTGCTCCTGTTTATTCCACACATTATTCAGGTAAGTAAACATTATTTACTTTCCCTAGGGAAAAAACAATATAACTCACTAAAGACTGTGGAAAAGTGGAAGATCTTGAGGATAGAGAGCATTTTAGCTTGTTTAAGGAACATAGGATGAAAGTATTGCATTCCATGAAATGGCTAATCTCTTTGCAATCAGGGGGATTAGTCACGAGTTAATAAAATCATTAACCCAAATAAACTGGTATCATAATCTGGATTCCAGAATGAAATCCTTAACCCAAATAAACTGGTGTCATAATCTGGATTCCAGAATGACATCCTCAAAGAAACTAAGTATCAGGAGAGTGATGTCCAGCAACTTCAATGGAAGATCAGCGGCCCATGGGGAGACATCTCATTTGCCTCTAGCTACAGAACAAAAGACGACATGAAAAGAAGTCAACTTTAATAATAGAAATATATACTTGTGAAAGGGCAAAGATTTTCATAAATGTTTACTTGTGTGCATATGCAGGTAATAGATTTACAATACTGATGACCAAGAAGGATCAGTCCAAAACTGAATAGTTTGAAATATCCCACATTTTTTAAACAACTGAAATTTTTAAAGACTCTAAAGAAAGTGACTTCCCAAATATCTAAAGTGGAGGTTTTTAATAAATTCTAGTATGTATTCGAACCTAAGTTACATTTGAAAATACTATTCTAAATGTTTTCTACAGCATTTATTCTATTGATATTCAGAAACAGGTCATGATGTGAGATAAGCAATGGAATATTGCCCCATACACTATCTGAATGCCTGCAAAAACCCTACTGGGAAGATTCAGTCTCTCTGCACATACACTTTTTGTTTCCACTTTTTATGCACTCAGAAATTCTTTGTTGGCTTTTATTCCAGTAAGGAATGATCTCTTATTGTTCCCTTCACATACAAGAAAAAAAGAAGACACATTTATTGAAAGTATTTATGGGAGCAGGGGGTTGTATCAGGCACCAACAATATTACAGTGGGGTTTCACCAAGAACCTCACCTTGTGTGAATGTCACTATAAAGTCACATTTACTTCCTGTTTTTCCTCACTTCACATCAGTTTCTTTCTGTGGACAAATTACGAATGTAAGTACTGCATTCCACTGCCAAAGACCTTAAACTGGCACTTCGGTTTGAATTCTGCCTACTATTCTACTCTATTTGATGCATACTTGCATATCCTGGATTTCTGACATACAATGACAAAATTCCCTGTAAGATTTAAAACGTAAAATAAATAAGTCTATGATAGCAGAAATTCTTACCATTCCTATGCCAGTGTTAAGGTTTGGCTACAGCGATTTCCTCTTCTGTATATCACAGAAGTTTTGAAGGAGCATCTCAAATGAGCATAATACAAAAAAAGTTTGGTGTTGGGCCCTACCTGGTCCCCCGAATTCCACTTTGCCACCAGATCTTTTTTGGGAACTGAATGTGTTTTCTTCAAATCTATAATGTCAGGAGGTAAGCAATGTGTCAAGCAGTCATTTCCTATGTATTAGCTTGGGAGAATAGACAAGAACTTTCAGAACAACAAGAGGCAGGAATTCAGCCCTTAACTATCTTTTTCTGTAGGCAAGTAATTCAGAAGGCCTGATTACTGCCTCTGCTCATTCACCAGGATATTAGGGGCATCAAAAGCTGTTTCAAAAGCTGTTCAGATGTCATATCTTGGTCCACTTTATGTGGCATGTGTCACACACACACTTTCGCACCAGCAGCTGGACTGGAGTTACCTCAGAGCTCCCAGGCGCAGCTGCGCAGCACTGGTGCAGGATCACCAAGGGACTGGACAATCTACCTCATATCAGGCTGGCCTCTGTGACTCTTGTTGGTATATCAGTGTAAAGGCACAATGAAGGCACATGCTGAGGAAATTTGAAGTTTCTATTCAATACTGGTGATGTTCAAAAACATGTTCTAAATTCTATTTGGAGCACAAGTTAAAAAATGATGCAGAAATTATTTCCTGAGTAATGAAAACTACTGATGATGAGCAGTGGAACTATAGATTGTCTACATTAACTAACCTATCTAGAAAGAAAAAATAATCACATTCAAATAATTTTAACCACCTTCATATTATTGTCCTTCACTGTAATACTGCATATCCCGGCAGGGTGTGGTGTTTTGTCACACATCTTAATCTGCTTCTACCCCAATGCATTACAAGAAATATTTTCAGTTATTACTCTCCGCAAGCTCAGAACAGGTTTTTCATAGAGGAAATTACTTCAGCATAGCACTTCAGCATTTGTTAGTCAGTCTTCCACTGAGAATGCAAGGATTTTATGTAATTAATAATGTGGAATGCAGATATTGCCACTCTTCTTTCCATATGCAGAGTATGAAATACAGATTTTTTTAACATGAAAATGTGTTTTTATAAGGAGACCACATTAGTTATTCCCATCAGAAAATATACTATGTAAACCTGCTATATGTTACCCAATTGTTTTAGACTCATAATAATATGAACATAATTTTTAATATTATTAAAATATGCCATTTGGAATGAACTTATGACACTTTTTATAGGAGAAACTATTTCATAGATACATGATTAGAAAGAAGCATTTAATATAATACAGTGACTCCACAAGTCATGACTTTTCAGGAAAATTTTCTAACCCCATCTCATTTTACAGATTGGAGATTGGTAAATCTTCAGTATTTGGGGGACTTTGAACTGTCATTCGCTGCTGGGTTCAACTCCTGCAGATTGAGTATCCTCCTGAGTACTCATTAAAATAAAATAACTGCCTAAAACAATAAAATTGATGTTCTTTAGCTTTTCAGTTTCAGTCTTCTGCTTGACCTTCAGATAATCATGAGGAGATGTTTATCACTGAGGAGGGAAGAGTGGTTCCATAGCAGACTTTAGCCTCTCCTCCCTTTAATGTGACCTCAGGAGAGAGATGAAAGCATTCAACTACTTCTGCTTCCTAGGAGGAAACTTGCTATTTTGCTCTCACAGGCTTCTTGCAATGACAAAGGTCTGTCTCCTGGAGCTGGCAAAGCCTGCTCTGAGCCTTTGGGTGGTCCTGGCATTGATATTTCTTGTCACCTCCAGTCACTGTCACCCATGGATCAAGTAGCTCACTGTTATCAGCACCATCAGAGCTGACTGCCTCAGTCCCAGCTGAGTGCGGGACGACATCCTGGGCTCCATGCTGCTACACCAGAGCTCAGCAAACCACTCATTTCCAATCAAACAAAAAACCAACAGCCTGGCCCACTGAATTAAAATGTAGAAGTCCAATGTAGTACATGGGAGTAAGATTGTACACATTTAACTATATACGTATCTTGGAATTTTTAGTACACTAATCCCCTTGGAATTTTTAATACACTAATGCTTGCAATAGAATTTGAAGAAATACAAGTTACAATCATTACCATGGGTGGGGTTTTGCATAAAGAAACTTCATACAGCAACATAATACTGTAGTCTACCTGATTAGCGCAGTTTTACTAGATTATAAGTAATATATCTCCTATGATATGTTGTTTCTGGTGATTTTAATAATTTTAGTGAAACTGCTCATTTAAATCTTATTATCCCAAACACATCTATTTAAAGATTAATAAAACTGTGCATGCACAGGGCATAGGTGTTACAAGTAATGGCACCTTGAGTATTGAGGCAGCAGGCACCAAGAGCATTAGATCTGTGTTCACTGTGCTTTCCGTGACAACATTTTCTCATCTTTGCCCAAATTTAAATTGTCTTTCTCCAGTAAGGATTTTTTCATAGCCTTGAAGTTACTAGCAGACAACATGGAAATCAATATATTCCTTGGATAAAATAATTTTTACTAAAAATATCCAGCAGGGCTATTCAACATGACAAACCCCCAAGACTTCCAGTGCCTCAGTACAAATACAAGAAAACTAAAAAATGCCACTGTGCATATACACACACAAGCAAAAACATACATAACGGCTGAAAGGACTCTAAGTTTGTGGGTTTTAAGCTACCCAGAGAGCTAAAGTGGAAACACTGATGCCACAAGTTGGTTAAACACTCTGCTGAACAGTTAGCTTATTCCCATCAGCAAAGATTCCTACTTTATTAAGTCTTCCCTGTCTGCAATGCCTCAATTCAAGCCCCTTTGAAATTATTAGCATACCCAATGAGATCTTTAAATTCTGGATCAAAATCTGAAGGTCAGAATGTCTGATGTGTTTTAGTGGGACACAAACAGCACAAACAGGTAGAGAACTCAGCTGTAGTACTGTGCTCAGCGCTGGGGCTCCCAATGTAAGAATGGTGCAGACCTGCTAGAGCAAGTCTAGAGCGGAGCACCGCTCCTAGGCTGAGAGAGTTGGGGTTGTTCAGCCTGGAGAAGACTCCAGAGAGACCTCGAAACACCCTCCAATACCTAAACGGGACTTACAAGAAAGCTGGAGAGGGACTTTTACAAGGGCATGATAGGACAAGAGGGAATGGCTTTAAACTGCAAGAGGGCAAGTTTAGAGTAGGTATTAGGAAGAAATTCTTTACTGTGAGGTGGTGAGGCACTGGCACATGTTGTCCAGAGAAGTCGCGGATGTCTGAACATCCCCGAAAATGTTCAAGACCAGACTGAATGGAGCTCTGAGCAACCTCATCCAGTGGAAGGAGTTCCCGCCCATAGCAGGCAGGTTGGAAGTAGATGATCTTTAAAGTCCCTTCTACCCCAGTCCATTCTAAGATTCTATAATATTTGAACTTCAAAATAATGTCAGCATTACATTTAATTTTACTAAGCCTCTAGGAACTATGGAAACAGCGTCCTAGTCAAACATCTGCTTTTCTAGATGCCTGAACAATATTTTAAAATCCACCTTTTAGAGTTCAGGTGACCTAAGGCTGGCTCTAACACATATTGGCTCAAGCTAACAATCCTGCCTTCTCCCAGTGGTGCAAAATGAATGGCACCAACTCAGTTTTAACTCACTTTATTTCAGGTGTTCAAAGAGCTTTTAGATGTAAAAAATGATGTCCTAGACAGGTAAGACCATTCCAATTATGATAAGCTATCTTTGTTTTCAAAAATTTTCATTTGTCCAAGTCTCAGTTGTACATATTCCCGCTCTTAATGCCATAGTGCAGGTAATACCTGCCTTGGAAATATCAGTGCCAAGTATGTGGTGATCTTCAGTCTTTCTCCAACACCGTCTTCTTTTTTATTTGAAAACAGAATACTTGCCCTTCCAGCTGGCACCTTTTGTGATAATTAGAGCAAAAAAAAGCTTAGCAGAGTCTGCTTTTTGGACTGTTAAAATGAAAAAAAGGTAAAATCAGTACAGGAAGGAAATAAATGGCACAGCAAGATAGAGGCAATGACTGCCGTGACCTACTCAGTTTTTGAAAATTACGGTATGTAACTCTATATTAACAATGTTCCAGCTTTCTATCCCCATGAAAAAAAAAAAAAAGCAAACCAGTAATAATTAGAAAACTTTTCCATTTTGCCTTTGCACTTCACCATCTATTCTCTATTAACTGCTCTCTTCATTTGTTTGCTCAATCTTCTCTCTTGAGCAGATAAAAGGGCTTCATTAAAGTAAAGCCTAATGCTGTCAGTGGCAGGAGAACTGCCAACCCTGGTGGTTTTAGTAAGTCTATTAAGCTGACCTAAGCATGCTAATACTTAATAAATTCCCTCCATTCACAGCAGCCCTTTGCAAATATTCTTTTATCTCATATGGAAAACTAAGTTCTGCAATTCAAATGAGTAATAAAAGATCAGACCCCACATTTCGCCTTCTATTTATGTATATGCACAGTCTTGTCCAAAAGGAGCAGCATATATCATCAGTTGCAATCTCTGCTGTACTACTTGAGATTACAGAAAGGACTAACAACAGCTTGATGAAAGTATTCCAATTATTAAGATGAAACCAGCACTGGACAATCAAAACAGAACTTTTTTTCATGGATTTCCTGCCGTAGTCCACTTGCAGAGCAGATTTTTCTAAACCAATTTGAAGGACATCTGCTATACCTATTTAGTACATTTGATCTCTAATTAATCCAGCAAGCAAAAAAAAAAAACCCCAAACCCCAGATTCTAGAAATCACTGCCATCTTTTTCCATTACCATAGCACTTATAGTGGTAGAAAAATACTCTGAAGAACAAGTGGACTACAAAGCACTACTAGTCAACATCACCCCTTATCAAAGGAAAAGCCTTTATCATCCTTAACATCACTTGCCAGTCTTCAGGGCTCCACAGCTCCATTAATTACTTAATTTTTAATTGAAACTAAGCTTTTAAAGCAACTAAGTATCCAGCCTTCATCTCTTACAGAAGAGAAAAACAGTCTGTGGCAGTAGAAAATTACTGATCTGAATTCTTCTCTCCCAAAAGGTTAATGTAATTATTTGGATAAAGTAATAAATACGGGGGCAGGGTGTGGGGTGGAGAGAGGGTACCACCCTATGTCTAATAGGAAACATACTCAATAAGCAGCACGATTTATTTAAGTGAACGATTGCCTGAGAGCTACTGACAGGCAAGTGCAAAAATGATGGTGGAACAGTCCCACAGCATAATTTCTTCAGCCATAATAGAAAACATTGGCTTGCAACAGCCGATATTTTATTCATTCTCTGTTTTGAGGTTTTGTAAAGGTTACTGGAAACCCTACTCGCTTTAGTTCATACAAAATTATCATGTATATGGAAAAATAATAAAAGGACCATGGCTCTGTGAATAAACAGGATCACATTTTAAACTCAAAACCTAAACTGTCCTAATAAGAAAAAAATACTCATCTTCGTAAGGATTTAGCAGATTAAAACTAATCATGCACATATCTTACTCAGTGTAGCATTTTTACATCAGCTACTGCAGTGAGGTAAACAATGTATTAGTGATGTATCAGCGACCCTGCACAGAACCAGAACTCCTACATGAGAAAAAAAACCACCTTTCTCCATCAAGAAGTGTCTTTCGGCTTCCCCAAGAAGAGAAATTATGCTGAAGCCACCTAGAGCAGGTGACAATTGCATTGCTTAGCCATAGCTGTGGTGAAGTCTTCAAATAAAGAAAAGCTTGACAGAAGGCTTCTTCACAATCAGCTGAATATACCCTTAAGCAATCCTCCTCGTTATTTCATTAATTTATTTCTTATCCTTGCGGGACAAAACAGTACTTACTCTAGATAATGCAATAGCCCACAGACCTCTTCTCAAACAGCTCATTTCTGCTGTTCTACTGCATGAGAACACCCACTTGTCAGAGAAGGGAAAATACAGATGAGTGAGAGCAATGAAGAAGCAAAGGAAATTATGTACTGTGAATAAGTTTACGTAAGAGAAATACAGGAATTTTTTTTCTACTCTTTTTAAACGAACAGTCTTACAGTCTCATCTGAATGACCCATGTGATGCTGAATAACACACCATCTAACAAAAGAGGAATTTATTTTGCCCCTAAATTCACAACTAAGAGCTCAGTTTTATAAGATAACACTGGGTATTTCTGAATTCTTATTAGTTCAGCTTATGGGAAAAAAACCCACAAATTAAGGACCTTGACAAAAATCTAGTGTGCCACAGAAGAAAAGGAAAAAAAATAGTAGAATCACCATGGAGAATATCAATGTATTTTGTAGCTTCTTTCCTAGTGCCATCTTGCTACCCAATGACTCCCTTTGTGGCAAAAGAGGAATGTGAAGGAAGATGCGACATCTGTCTTTCAGCTTACTTTTTATGAAAACGGTAAAATTTTAGTAACCAATGTCATTGCTTCTTAAAAATTCACGCATTTGTTATTGAGGCAATTGATATTGTTCCAAAAATAACCATGTAAAAAAATGTTACAGTTTTTCCTTCAACTACTGTCTCTTGGTACCATCAACACATAAAGGCAAGAAGGCAATAAATCCATTATTTCATAAGAAATTTATAGTATCTTTGTGCGCAGCTGTTGATTTATGTAACTGAACTTTGTATTGCTAAGAAACATGATTAATATACCAGAAAAGAAGTTTAAAAGTAGGTCAGTGATATAGGACAATGGTTCTTAACACAACTTGCATCCCAGCCTCCAGCTTGAAGCATAATGTTCATTCCTCAATTCTGGAGTGTTAAATAACACTGTAACTAGATGCAGAAGACAAGAATCGTTCAACATTATCCACCCTTGATCTTTACATAAAATTCCCATGACATCCATAGAACTTCCACAGCTGTACAAACTAGAATAAGGTCCATGGCAAACACAGCTTTCAGGATTTGCTCTACAATAAATACCACAAGTGAAAAACAGACAGCACATGTTAACTCTTTATTTGTTTTGAACATATAAAGGTTATATGAAACAACTGAAACAATTTTTATTTATGAAACAATTCTTTTAGAGCCATCTTGTGGGGAAAATAAGGAATTTAAAACAATACATGTACTTTAATAGCTTTTCTACCAAAAAGATCAGTGTTTAGTATGACATCTTCTAGTACTCTTTTAAAAAAATAAATGTCTCAGGCACACTGTAAACTTTATACAACATTGTTTAATCCCCTAGAACACGAAGGAAGTGCCTTTGTGAACAATCACATGTTAAAAGATTAGTCCTAGATAGAAAAAATATATATCATTATGTTAAAGATGCCATTTTCCTGAAGAATGGTTTTGGGCCAGATTCTATTCAAACTCCACCCAACTACAGCCCACAAAAAAATGCGCAAAAACCCAGAGAAGCTGAGCCTTCTTTCAGAGCCCTCTTGAGTAAATTGGACAGAATTATTCAATCTAATTAAACCGGGGGTAAAACAAAGCACAATAAATCTAAACATATTAGTAGATCTAGCACTCGAACCTGGAAAGTTTTCATTCTTAAACATCCTTAGCATTTCCAATTTAAAGCTTTGGTAATATTTGCAAGTTCTGAAGGAGTTTACAGCAGTTGTTTATAGAGAACTCATTACATGACCGTCTTCTGTTTGTATACACTTAAGTGAAGTAACGCCTTGGACAGTCAATTTCAGTATAATCAAAAGTCATGATGCAGACTTCAGCTACCTAGGGCAATCAAACATCAGCTCTGCCTGATTTATGTGTCTTGTCTATGAAGCAAAGTGCTTAAATTTTATCCTAGAGAACAAAAGCGCACATGTAGTTCATATACCTTACTCAGTCTTAATTTATGCCCTAATAAAATACTCCATTTACATAGAACATTAAAGCGTATCACATCACATGTATCCAATACATAATTATCTTCTATTAATACAAAAGCAAAACAGGACATCACGGAACACTTGCAAAGCACACAATCAAGAGGTGTCACAGAAATATGCGGTTTTTTGAGCCGTTACAATCAGTGTATAGTATGGACTAGCAGGCACCTCTGTAAATTTATTTTTTTTTAAATAAAGAAAGAAATTTGACAACAAAAGGGTCCTATGGTACCCAAAACCTCTGACAGCTGTAACTAAAGAGAACACACTGGCACCCAGACGTATAACCCAACAATTTTGCTAAGGCAAGCACGAGTATGTCCATTGTAAGTTTTACACTCCTACCAAACTTTGAGCGAAAGACAGTGTACATGTGCGCTGATAGCTTTCCTTCCCCTTTAAAGAGGACAGTGAGATCTGCTTCCTCCATGCCTACTTTAAACTTTGGAAAGGAGCCCTGACTCAGGGGCACTTGCCTTAATGAGATTTTGGATTTCTTTGAATTTTGGATGTTCTTTATCAGCTACCAGCTGCAGCAATATTGCTTCGCTAGTAGTAACTATAATTCCAGTACGTGCAAGACGCTGAAAAAGAAAAGAGCAGAGAGGAAATAATGTAAGATATTTGCAAATGTGAATGAGTGTATTTTGTAAAAAAAGACACAGCATTTTTAAAAACATCTCCTATTAACAAAAGTACTGCCAATTCCATTCCAGCATTTCTTAGTGGTATCATTTATAAAGCTAGGATGAAAATTGACTGGGTTTAGACTTTCCTATGGCAAAAAGCTGCCCTGGATTACATACAAGGCTTTCTCCTTGAACAGGATTCTTTCCCCAAGTCAGATTTAATAGGCAGCAGCCCCATACATCTTAAAAACAAGCCTTTCCCCTTGTATGACCCAGAAAACAGCTTTCTTCACTCTTATGCAGATTTGAAAGGCCTGGGGAAAAACAAAATAGCGAGGTCCAACCTAAAAGCAAGAGCTAGAAATTATAAAAATTTCTTTTTCCGTCCTTTTTATGTACCACTACTTCAGCTGTTGGACTACAGAGCACACTAGTAGCAATAATCTCTGGAGACAGAAGGAAAATCTCTTCTACAGACATTATAAATCATACTGGCACAACAGCAGCTCTTTTTAAATGATGTTTCATTACAGGCAGTAATTCCAGAGTTAGTTCTCACAGGCTAGAGGAAAAAATGCATAGCTGCAGAGAAAGCAAAACCAAAAGAGGTCTGCTAGACCTTGTAAGTATGCAACTCAACAGGGCTTGGGCTTCACACAGGCCAAGGCACAGGACTATTGTTAAGTTACTGGACTTTTAAAACTGTGGTTGTTGCTTACATAGCAAAGTTACCTTCAGCAAAGGCTGACCAACTCATGTCCCCCATCATCTTCCCAGCCATCATACAGATGCTTTGGCAGTAAAATGTTTCATGGAGTCAGCTTTCCCTACATCATCCTCTACTCAGCTGCATGCTCCACCAAATCTAATGGGATCCTGAATGGGCCAAGGGAGGGCAAGTGGCATAGAACAGAGATATGCACGTACAGGTTTCAACTGTAACCACTAAAGCAAAGAGAAGCTCCAGACTTTCTTGCTGTTCAATTATAAAGCAACTGATGGGGGAAAGTTATTAATTTTAAGGGACCAACCAGCAAGGTATATGTAACTATAGCCTACATAAAAACAAACTAACAAGGCTGGATTTACTGAAGTCAATGCCTCCTGCCTGCCATAACAGCAACAAGCCTTGCAATATTATTAAGATGAAACAAAGCAGCTACCTTCCTCAGCTCTCCTAGTCCATACAGCCATATTTGTTAAACCTCACACACATACAAAGAAGAAGAAAAATAGGAAGATTAAAATAAAATATGGCAATATTTTCAACATAAGCTTCTCCAAGAATACAGAGGTTTTGGCTTTCACTAGTATGGATGAGAAAAAAACCCAGACTCCTAAAAAATCATTGCCATTTGTGAAATGTTGATTGAAAAGAGAGAACATCTTCTCTTTAAAAGCAAAACATACCATAACACGTCAAAGAGGCTGGCATTGGCTTATACCTTTTCTAGGACTACATATAATTTTTATAGATTTCAGATTAGTAGAAATTAAGAGATGCATTTGCTAAGTACATTGGATGATTTCCAAGGAAATTACAAGTTTTTTTAGAATGCTATCTTTGAGAAGAAGGAAAGTATCAACAGTATATTGCATCCACACTGCAGAAACAAGCAGAAAAGAGGAAGAACAGAAAAGAAGTCCAGCAGAAGCACACTAAACTGTCCCAGTCCGAGACCAAGCACTGGCAATAAGACATCTTCACCAGATAGGGCAGAGATTCAGAACAGTCATAACCTTGAACTGCTGGGCTGAGGTTTTTTATCAATGAAAATTTTGAGATTTTTTTTGTTTCTGGGGATTTTTTTAACTACAAGTTGGTGTCTGCTGTCACTTTTAAGCACACAACAGAAGTGAAGACAACCTGCTATCCAGGCAGACACGAAAGCTTTCGATATCCATTAAGTCAAATTGTACTTCCTAGTACACCCTCTCAGATATTTGCATATTAATCACCAGCACAATCAAAACACATGCTATGTGATGGGAAATGTGGAGAACTGAAGGGGCAGGTGGGACCAGTTGGGAGTTACTTGAGGTTGCTGAGGAAGCTAGTTGTTATCACTGCAACGTCACTCTTTATTATTCTTGAAAGGTCACTGTGAATAGAGAAGGGCTGTGTTACTGTGAAAAGGCAAATATTACACTCATCTTCCCAGAAAGGTAAGGAAAAGGGTCCAGGAACCCTGATCACTAAAACTCATCTCAGCTCACCAGTTTGCACAGGTTTGCACAAGAGACAATGTTAGACTCACTCATTAAAAGAATGTGACTAGGAACTGTGAGCTCTATGGTGAAACCAAAGCAGGATTACCCAACACTTTGGCATGCTGCCCACTTCCCTAAGAAATGTAATGCCACAGTCAATCAGGATTAAGGACATGTCCAACACACGTCCCTTTCTCCTCCTCCCAAGCATGCCCATGTCTTGCTTGCTCTAACCCACATCCCTCAGTAGCATTTTAAGCAAGGCTCTGTAACACAAAAAGTGGACAATGTTGGTACGTTCTGCCATGTGCAGCAGAAAAGGTGTTACTGCTGGCTCAACACCGCAGGGCAGCAAGTGTTTTCTCAATCATATTATGACTGACTACATAAGGGACCACAGCAAAACATTTTCTTTTGCTTACTGAGAAAGCATTGCAAAGGCATACTAAAAAGTTACCAAAACCAGAAAAATTTACAGCTTTTGTAAGCAATCACACTTTTAAGATCAATACCTTTTTAACTAGAAAGTAAAGCAAAGCTAGCTCGTCACTGTTCTAACCTCTATTACATTGGCCCAACTTCTGTGCTTACAGACACAGTGTAAGTGATAAATGTACAAAAACATACACAATAAGGCAGACAGATTTCAGGTTTTCTACATTTGTTTTGTCTCCTGCTGCTGCACCACATTGATTTGGGAAGTCCATGACTTCAGTCACTCCTGTACTCTGCGTGTGTCCCTATGCTCTACGTGACAGCTGACATTAGGTTTCCATTTAATCAAAGTCATGGGTTTCATCAATCACTAAATGCCAGGGATTTCTCTTTAGCCTTTAAGAAATTAAGTCCTCTCAAAATCTATGAAAAAGTATAACATGCTGTGGTTATTATTAGTTTCTACTTCCAAATAATTGTTAGGGCCTGAAGCAAAAACTGCAATAGTTAATGTATATAACAGGTTTTGACTTCCAACAGTGATGCCTGTAGGCAAGTTAAGAGCACACCATCAAAAAATCATTTGCATGAATTTGTTACCACATAGTTGTATGTACTTTTAAATCCTCTTGTTACTTTTATCTCCACTTTCTCAACATTTAGTTTGACTAAGCTCTTAAAAGCAGGGGGAGGGGAATCTTTACTATAATCAGGATCTTGCGATTAAGCTTTAATTTGCACTGATGAGGTAAAGCAGAAGGAGGGACAGACACAGAAGAAGGAGCTTTGAACAGGATCACTTACTGTATTTCATTGCATTTCAAGAATTTCAACGTCTCAATAAATAAATTCAACACCTGTTCTTCGGAACAACAAAGCCAAAAGCTTTATAGCACTTTCACTCTGCTAGAGAGATAACACTGCATAAAGGGATATGCTAAAATGCTAATGTTTATACACAATAACCTATATAATATGAAACAATCACTTCTAAATTCCAAACATCCCAAACTGGGTTACGCATATTAAATCATAAGGAGGAAAAAAAGGCAGTAATTCTTCTCCATCTTCAATGCTATTTTAAGAATCAGAGCACTCACCTCTTCTAAAATCTGCATTTATCCACTGCTTTGTCCTTAGAAATCCCTTGTTAGCTTACAATAAGCAGGGAACTTAACATACAAATCCAAGGTGAAGAAAGCCTTGACTAAGAAACTTACCTCAAGAGCAAACATTCTGTCCATCATACTTCTTGATGAGGTGGCATCAGCTACAATATGAACTTCCAGACCTCTGCCAATTAATTCCAATGCTGTTTGCTGGATGCAGACATGAGTCTACAGGGAAGAAGTCAAAGCCAAAAAAGCCACCAACAAACCATTATTATAAAGTGAAAGCAACACAATCACAAATTAGAGTACATAATTAATTAGAGTTCAAATATGTATTTTTCTACCCCTGGCACTACTAGGGAACTCAATATGCATTTTAAATGCAGCTAAGATTGAGACAAGTGCCTCATTTCAAATTTTATTACAAGATAATATTAAAGACAGCACAAAAATAATTTATTCTGTAGAAGATATCTGAGCTCTAAGTAATGTAAAATGAGTTGCCTTTTTTAATTACAGAAAGTGGTGCCCCCTTTGAGGGCCAACAGATGTTACCATAAACCAATAAAAGAATGGCAAGGCACCTACTTCTACTCCAAAGAGGACAATACTGCGGACTCCAGGGATCTCTGCTAATGCTGCTTCAACTTCTGGCAACACCATTGAAAATTTTGTCTTGGGAAGCACAAGTTTAGCTCCTGTTAAATCAATTTCTTGCACAGTGCTGCCAAGACCTTTGGGATACTGTTCAGTGACAATAACCGGAATTCCCAAGAGCCGTGCACCTTGAAGCTGCAAGGGGACAGAGAGGAAAACATAAAGAAAAAAGGAAAAAAAAAAAAAAAAACCAAAGAAATTATTAAAGAAAAATAATAACAAAGGCATTGTTATTACCTAAGATCAAGTAATTGTTAGACTGTATATACAATAATAGTTTAAAATGAGTGATCAAAACTCAGTACAAGCAAAAAAAAAGGCAAACATACCAGTCGTTGGCCCACACTGATGATATCGCCAAAGTATTTGATGGCAGGCCGGAACCGTTCTTGCATGTCACAACAGAAAAAAACAGTGCTTGAGGGTGTCAGGTTGCCCAAAGTAGTAATCTGAAAAAAGAAATAAAGGTCAAGTTTTCCATGGCAGTGGACACCTTTCAGAAACACAGCAGAATGACAGTCTGCCATACCTCTGCCAGATAATGGATTTACATTATTTTGAGTCAAAATAGGAGAAAATGTTTTCAAGTCCGATTTTGGCATGTTTCTAAATTCAAATGAATAGCTGATACTGAACAGTATGGTATAGTCATCAATACGTAATCAAGATTTTTTTAGGTGGGAAGCACAAGTCAACATAAACATACATGGAAATTTCTGAACTCTGAAAGGGGCAGAGAAACATACTGCCTGAAGTACAGAAAAAAAAAAAAGAAAAATTAACAAAAGCAAAATTACATTCTTCAAATTCATTTTTAAATCCACAGTTCTTGGAAATTATATAGACTCAGGCTAAATGAAAGTGAAAAAAAAAATATTCAGACTTCCACTTGCTTTCAGATATTGTATGTACACATATTTCCAATACTTTCATTGTGCAGTCAATCTGATTTGTCTATGACATATTTTAGCACAAGTCTGATGAAAGTCCAAAGGCTAGAATGAAAGCAGAGAAAACTGTAAATATTAGAAACTGAACTGAATACATTTTAATGAAGAAAAAGTAATCTCCTAGAGTTTCCGTCATACAGGCTACCAGCTGGGGTAGAAGGGAGGGGGTAAGAAAAATAAATCAAATATTTCATTTTCTTACACTTAGAGTGCTTTGTATTTGTATAAACAAATTACTTGCACTACCTGTATAATCAAAGCATAGGGCTTCAAACGGAAGCTACAGGGAAAGAAAATAGCTACATACTATCATTTAGTTGCAAGGCAGCTCAAGAGAAATTACATCCATTCAGGAGCTTTTCAGCAGATAGACAAATCAAATTGAAAAAAGAGCTTCTGGGAAGTACCCATTAACTATATACACTTCATTTTCTGCAAACTGAGGTTGTAACATTATAAACTGAAACAAAATCACAAAATCTGTAAAAGAATGTATTTCTGAAGAGTGCAGATATATTGGGTTTAGGTGACAAGGTTTTGGTAGTGAGGGGAAGCTGTAGGAGTGGCTTTTGTGAGACGCCAGGAACAGCCTCATGTCGAGAGAGCGCTAATGCCAGCTGAATCCAAGACAGATCTGCTGCATCAGTGATGCTGGTGACAACTCCATGCTAACATATTTAAGAAAGGGTAAAAAAACCCACTGTGCAACAGCAGCTGTGAGAGGGGACTGAGAATACGTGGGATAAACAGCCCTGCAGACACCGAGGTCAGTGCAGAAGGAGGGGCAGGAGGTGCCCCAGGTGCTGTAGCAGAGATTCCCCTGCAGCCCCTGGTGTAGCCCATGGTGAGGCAGCCATGCCCCTGCAGTCCCCGGGGGTCCACCAGCGGAGCAGAGATCCACCTGCAGCCCGTGGAGGACCCCACAGCAGAGCCTTGAAGAAGGCCTGCAATGCACCTTGAAGAAGGCTGTGACTCTGGAGGGCCCATGCTGAAGCAGGCTCCTTGCAGGACCTCTGACTCTGCGGAGAGGAGCCCATGCTGGAGCATGCTTGTGAAGGACTGCTGCCTGTGGGAAGGATGCACTTTTGGGAAGTTCACGACATACTATGTCCCACGGGACGGACCCCATGATGGAGCAAGGGAAGAGTGGAAGAAGGATGAGTGCAGAGGTGAAGTTTTATGAACTGACCACAAACCCCATTCCCCATCCCTCTGTGCTGCTTGAAGGCAGGAGGTAGAGAAGTTGGAAGTAGAGCTAAACCTGGGAAGAAGGGAGAGATGAGGAAGAGGTGTTTTCACATTTGCTCTTATTTCTGATTATTCTACTCTGTTATTGATCAGCACTATATTAAACTAATTTCCCCAAGTCTGTTTTGTCTGCGATGGCAATTGGCAGGTGATCCCTCCCTGTCCTTATCTTGATGCACAAGCTTCTTGTCATATTTTCTCCCCCCTGTCCTATTGAGGACGAGTGATGGAGCAGCTTTGTGGGGTACCTGGTGGTCAGCCAAGGTCAACTCACCACAAAGGAATTGGGAATCCATGAATTTTCGTTCCGGAAGGTTCACTGATTCACCACATCTCTCCTGAGTAAAATGCGGTTCATCTCAATTCCCAAGGCTGAAAAACTGCAATAATGGCCATGCTTAAACATATGCAATGGCCTGTTCAGACTGTTGGGAAAATTATTGGTATGAGAACAATTGTAAATGCTAAATTCCCTCAACGCTCAGATTCATCACACCACTACTGCCAAAGCAGCAAACGTTCACGAACATGGTTCCTCCAGTCCTTGTGAGCCAAACAGCAACACTATTAATAAATGCAGTAACAACCAGAGTGCAGATGATGTAACGCTGGGTCCACTGATACCACAGAAGACAGAAGAGCATCACGACAGGCATTAGGGAAATCTTCTTCACCAGGAAGATACAGCTGCACTGAAAAAGGTCACCACAGTTGTGAGATCTCCATCCTTGGAGATTTTCAGCATTCAGCAATGCAGCAGCTGATTTGATCAAGGGGTTAGGGAAGGCAGCCTCTAGATATTTTTCCCAAATAACACTTCTGCAACTCTACACCAGGTAATGAATGAGGCATGGGACCAAGAAAGATTGAACATAAAATTAAAAAACCGCCTTGTTCTTCAATACCATCCATCTAAATGCTTGAACAATGCAAAAAGCAGCTGGCAGGCAGTACTAATGTACAATTCAACACCACAGGGAGCACCTACTGTGACCCATTTCAACTCTGGCACTTACTACCATCACAGAAGCCAATCATGACATTTAACTTCCTTACAATTTAGCAATAAAAATAGAATAATTGGAAAAGAAAATATTTATAAGTGGGGTTCCTACTCAAAAAATGTGTTATTTGTCTTGGCACTTATATGACAAGCAAAGACTATTATTTTCTCCTATAAATCTTTCCACCACTTTAAAAGCTGCACCAAGGGAGGTTTAGGTTGGGCATCAGGAGGGATTTCTTCACAGAAAGAGTGATTAGGTATAAGAATGGGCTGCCGTGGGAGGTGGTGGAGTCATGGTCGCTGAAGATGTTGAAGGAAAGACTGGATGCAGCACTTGGTGCCATGATCTAGCTGACATGGCAGTGCTCAGTCATAGGCTGGGCTCGATCTCAGAGGTCTTTTACAGTCTAATTGATTCTGTGATTCTGTAATTTTTTACGATCTTTTTGAACTACCACAAACCATCATGGACTGTAGAATGATCTGTGTGAAGTTAATCTACTGCCTTGGCACACACCTTCCTCTGCCAACGCAGCAGATGGCACTACCATCCTTAGCAGAGGAACAAATGTGAATAGAGTAGGAAGGTCTTCAAGAAGCTGCAGAGTCTGCCCCTACAGAAGGATCAAACAAACACAAATATTCTTCACAGATAACTACATGGTCTGACCCATCAGCAATAGACCTCCTATAAAACCCATCCCACAGCTCTATTACCTTTATCTTTCAGTGTTTTCTCATCCACAGCTCCTTTGCTGCCATTTAAGAGTTATTTCCTGTTACATCCACGGTGAATTTGAAACACAAGAGCGTTACCATCCTCCTTCACACGGATAACCATGTGAAAAGCCTATTCTCAGACCTCAAGACTCAGACCTTGTCTCTCTTTAGGCCCTCCCCTCCCCTTCCTTATTCTAAAATATATCTAATGCTTTTAGTATTTCTTCCAACAACTCAAATTATTTTCATGGTCCTCCCTGGGGTAGTTTTCAAAGTGCAGTCTGGAATGAGGCACTCAATACTACTATCACAGCAGAGTTTCTCTGCCCATACTACCTCACTCCACTAGCAGGGCCTCAAGTATCAGCCAATTCACAACCCTTTCAGGCCATTTATTTTCTACTATACAGTACACTATTTTCTCTTTTCATAATTGATGATACTTAAGACTCCTGAGGTGCATTTTAAACTTAAAATTCATCCCTTAAACTCTCCCTCATCTTTTATTTGTGTAGCTGATTATCTCTACATTGCTACTTCCATTCTGAAGTGCATCTTATTGTACCCTGTTTCTCCAACTTGTCCTGAAATACCTCAATTCTGCTTCCTCAGATGCTTGCAGCTCCTTCCAGCCTGGGATCTTCTGCAAAAGCAGTATTTGCCCTAAGTTTTGTCAAGGACAAGGACAATGGAATAATTAAAAACAGTGGATTCGGAAGCCATCTTACAGAGTAAAACTCAATTTTATTCTGATTTGACAGTGAAGTGCAGAAGAAAACTGACTGTCTTTCCAGCCAGGAAGTATCCTTAAAGACTTCCACTGAATCTCATATGTTTATGTCAAAAACCACAGGCAGCTGCAGCAAAAGCACTATATCTGCTTTTCTTTATTGTCAGGTTGGTTTCATATGATTTAATTTATGTATTCAGATTCATACCAGCAGCACTCTAAAATAAAGTTGTGTCAACTATATATTTGCTAAATAGAAGCATTTACAAAATCTAACACAAATACTTCATATATTGATTTTCATATTTATTTCTGATTAACTTGCAGTCTGAATTGTGGCAGAACAAGAGGAAACTCGAAGAAATAGATGCTAAGATCAAAGAGTCAACACTTGCTGATGTCACCTGGAAGAACAGATGTAGAAAGGACAGAGTGCAGCAAAAAGAAGCTTGAAATTAAGTTTCATGAATAGTAGCTAACACAGTCCATAAATAAATTCATGTAAGTAAATGTATAATTTCCATGTATAAATAAAGGAAAGGTTTAGTTTACTGGTTCTTCAGTGTGCCACGTAAATCCTACTACTCACTTGCTTTCAATGCCATCCTCCCCTTCCACAAGGATGCTGTGTCAGGGTCATGTGACACCTCCACTTCCCATCTCCTGACAGTGAAAATGACCCGGACCTCCCCAGTGCTACATCCCAAACAGCTGAGGAGAGGGCAAAACTACACCTAAACATCACACCCTGGGCTGGCGTGTCAACACCTGTTTGATTTCACTGTGGAAAGAGGCAGGCCGGGCAAGGATTATGAGCCACTGCAGCCACACAGTACCTGCTTGAATCCACCCAGAATATGACGTTTATTCAACCACAATAACATTAAACAAGTTGAACTCAAAAGAAAAGTAAAAAAGAAAATCAAAACCCAAATGACCTGAGGTACTCCTCAACAGTATATAAGCATTTCCATTTGTTGCACTTCATTTCTCTTAGTTAGGATTTTCTGTCCTCCAACTGAAGGTTATCTACAGCACAACCAGAATAGGTACATCAAATGGCCACGTAACCTGATGCAGCTCTTTTACCCAGCTAAAGAAGTCATCTCTAGGACCTTGTCCAGACCAGGATTTAAACGTATACTGTCACGAGTTACATACAGCTTTAAATCCTACTCTAGAAAAGACCTAGGTGGGAAAGGAGAAGTGATTTTTCACATCTATTTCATCTTTGCTGATTATCATTAATCAGACAAAATGTGATTGTGATGAAGTCCTATAATTACACATTCAGTTTTACAAAAATATTCACATATACTGGCTTTTCATCTGTACTTTTCTTGTTCAAACTCCAGGAAATCATGATACATACAAAATGAAATTTCTTCACAGTTTTTCTAGTGAACAAGAACCTGGAAGCAAAGAAATAATCCCATTTGACATCACTAGTCACCTCATAAATCTCACACCAAGGTTACCCACTAAAAGGGCAGACGGGAGGATGTTGCAGCCTTGGTATTTCAAGAATGGCATAAAAAAGACAACAACAAAAAGAAGCTACCATCTTTTCTTCTCTTGTATTTCTAAAAGGAAATCTGTAAGATTCAGTTATACTTTGCTGCCTATCTTTCAAAGGAAAAAAGATTGAATAAAATAGTTTAATGTATTTCAAGAGAAAAATAGGTTACAAGTGTTTCAATTTAGAAACATAAATATTTATCTTATGCTAAGCCAGTGTGCAGCCTTTTACATGCAATTCAGCATTTAAAAAGGACAGATTTAGTTAAAAAAACACATGAAGTTCATATAACTAATGCAGTACAAATGTCTTCAGCAAAATTTAAAATTACTGAAATGCTTGCTGCAGAGCAAAGATACAAAGAAGGAGTCTGGATTTGAGGAAAAAATCCTCTTTCAATATTTTCAGCCCTTTTTTTCTCCTTCTTTAAGGTTCCACATGCTGCTTTTCAAAAAACCTATTTACTTAGGAATGTATTCTATATCAAAATTATATCACCCTAAAAACCCCAAATAACTCTCCTGCAATTTATGCTTTGGTTTTTCCTGGTCTTCTGAAAATGGACCTGGGTTCCTGACTTACTGTTAGTTCTAGTTCCAAACTATCTGAGCAATATCAGATATGTGCAATAAGAGTGAAAATCTGTGTATAAATTGTCATATTTTATTTACCTTCTCATTCAGCAACAGTTGAATATCATTCTGCAAGCAGCTTTTCTCAAGAAAGACGCCCCTGAGATATCAACCTGTCTCAAAAAACCCATACTGAAATAGTTTATACAATGATGTCAGCAATAATTTTACCCTTTCAGCTTCAGTATCTTAAGGTTTACCAGTTTGTAAACACAGAGCACAAGTACTGCTGAGGACAAGTCACCTTGAAGTTATGACAGCAACTGTGAAATAGCCTCTCTTGGTTATATATTTGAAAGCTGCCTGAACTGCTCTATTTCACAGCTGTAATGGGCATACAGCTGTCTTTGGATATCACCAAGGTCTTTTTCCTTACTTCTCTACTCCAAAGGCAGCTACAACATTACAGCAAAACACAGTAATTTTTGTAGCACTATTTAACAGTATTTAGAGGAGATTAAAGTGGTCCTGCATTCTCTCACCCAAACTATAAATATTATTGTGTTAAAAGACTTCTAAAAGATTTAAAATTTATGAAAAGCAGATGACTCCTTTCAGCTAGTACTCAGTCCCTCCAGTTGGGAAAGGCCTGAGGAAATGTCCCTCTTCACTGCAAGTCTATGGTTGAGGAGATTTGAGTTGAGGAGTGGCATCCAGGCAGAACATCACAGTGTAGTGCACCCCACCAGCCTGCCTAACACTGCGGGGCCATCAAAACCTTCAATGGCTGTTTCATGTCAGGACACCCAAAACGAACAAATGTTCATACATGAGGATGGTACAACTGGGCACAAAACAACTGGGGAGCAATTGTCCCTGTAAAGATCAAGCCTTGAATTGAGCTCATGGAGTGGCTTTCCAAGGGCAGCATACGGCAATTTCTCCATGAGATTACTGGCCCCCTCAGCTGCAGGGACAGGAAATTGAAACAGCCCAGTCAAACTTAATTTGATGCTGACATTTCATGAGCTATTGTATCAAAAGGCATCCTTCTATAACAGGCCTGCACAGGAATCAAAGCGGAAGGATACCATTCCACTAGCTGCCCTGAAGGTTAAAATGCTACCTCCAACTAAATGTATTTCAAAAAACATGCACATAAAAACACTGGAATTATTGTCTAGGGATACAGATGCTAGCATCTGTGAATTTTAATTTTAAACCAAAAATATATTTCTAAATATGCAAGTCTAATCACAACAGCAAGCAAAAGTTGTCCCTCTTGAAACATACACCCAAAACAGTGATTCAACTGACTATGCCACACACAGAGTTAACAAATCAATGTTGTGTGTAACTGCAGATAAAACATCAGGGAGGGAGGGAGGAAGGGAGGAAAGGAAGGAGGGAGGGAAGGGAAGGGAAAAAAGGGCATATAAGTGGCAATGCCTGAATGAATACACAGAAAGTATAATACTCCCATCACTAAGTCCTAAAGGTCTTAAAAAGCACAGCTGTGTCTGTATCACACCAAATGTTCCTCAAACAAGTGATCTCTGAGCACCTGTGTCTGGCTTAAGGCAAGCTGACTGACATCATTGTGATGTCTCAGTTGAGATGCCTCCAGCTCATTCACAGCTGCTGAAACCTATCAAGGAATAACCCACAAATACCATCCTTTTCATATCAGCAGCTGCAACCGTCACAGAACTGCAACAGAATTGGTGTAGGTACGCAATCAAATAGGAAATAATGCATAAAATATTGGTTCATCCTGAATCCCTGCAGCCAAAGCTGTTTAGCAGATTTGCACCCTGGGAATGATGTATCCTTCTTTGCCTCAATACTGACGTTTATTCCAAGACACATGTCCTGCTACAAATGCTTGGGCTGCTTTTACAGTTTCAGTGCAGAAGGCATCTGCAAGACAGTCTTTGCAGAGTAGTGATCTGCATGCACAAGTAAGAACCAAAATTCTGACCTGCAACACTGTTACATGCCCAGATTACACAAATTCTGTTTTTAAAACCCTTGCTTTAATTAGCACCCATATCAACTCTTTTTTGCAAGTTCGAAAGACTGGCCCTTTCCAGTTTTTCTGATTGGGCCCCCATAAATTCTGTTTACAACACAGAAACAGAGAAGTTTTAAACTGAATATGATGAGTGTATGAGAGTCAAAAATAAATAATAAAGTAAGTTATTAAACTAGTTTGTTCTTCTCAACCATTCTTTCCACACATAGAGTTAAGGAAAAAAAAAAGATTCCAAAGGCATCCTTGATGAACAGTGTAAGCAAACAGGCCACCTCGAAAGTTTATGGGTACAAGACACTACGATTAAGCAGAGTTTACAAACAGCATTTACTACCATTTCTAAAAACATTAAGAGAAGACCAGCAATGTTTCAGCTTTCATGATACCACTTTTCCAACTTCTTAGGAATGTCAGCTAGACAAACTAAAACTTCTTAATTGTAAATCTAAAAAGAATGTTCTGAATGAAAACAGCAATAATGTGGTGTTTATTACTGGGATCTGTTTTGGTTTGTTGGGTTTTTTTAAGTTGAATTCTTTGATACTGGAGAAAGGAAGAAGCAATGTGTTTCGAGTGGAAGTATTACAGCACAGCTTGCACCAATCTCTAGTGGGCATAAAGGTATCTTCATAGGAGAGCATCTGTAACTGCATCTATCTGGCAGTCTAGCTTCCTGGTTTGTGGCTACACAACTACATAGCTATACACCTGCATACCGAAAAGGGCTTTTAGAGGCAAAGAGGGATACAGAGGTCCTGACGAACTACAAGCCAAGATGCCGAGCTCTGGCAGAGCCCACATCACCGGCACCCTTTGAGTTTCCACCTTTGCAGCATTACGTCCGGTTAAGGCCGGGTAGCACCAGCCCCCTGATTTAACGGAGAGCATTGATTACTTCAGCGACCTGACTTGTTTTCCCATTCATGACGCCAAGTAAGTTCTGGCTCGCTGAACGCAAAGCCCGGTTACCACACGCGTGTGGCGCAAAGCGCACCTGCCTCCCCGCTTTAGGAAAACAAAAGTTTCCACGGAGAAACCAGTCAGCGCGGGCTGTGGGGGCTGCGCCCACGGTCCCAGCCCGCTCCAGGATCCCCCACTTCTCCCGGAAGGGGCCGGGAGCTGCCGCGGCGGGACGGGCCGGGGTGCCCGCCCTCACACGCACCTGTGGCGG
>VZRS01012063.1:567653-584687 GCA_013398055.1 Ifrita kowaldi | reverse complement strand
AAAAGGCTTACACAGCCAGGAAGCAAAAGAGAAAACCTCAGATTGGTTACCACTTCACTTCTGTAGTGACTCTTAGTTCACACATACAAGCACACACATGCAGTTTCTGATAAAACGAGTTGTTTCTCAAAAGACAGAGAAAAAAAGAGAGGGCTGATGAAACCCTCAAGTTGTTCTTGATATTACACCTATACCTGTTGTCATTTTCAGGAAATCTACTTTGTTTAGTTGATAAACTTGTTTTGACTTTTCAGTGGAAACACTTCGCTGGCACTACTTCCTTATCTGTAGGCCAAATTCTGACCTCGGTTTCATGCGACTCCCACTGCAGTTGATATAGGCTGGCTGTGTAAGGCAGGATAGGCCCTTTATGTCTACAATTACAAGAGCACTGAAAGGTATTTTGTTGTTATTACTGCTTGCATGGAACTGCATCTGAAGATGTCTATTTTAGGCAATATTCAGCCCACAGATATGGTTAGCCTAAAATTCTCAGAAATATCGAGGTGCATACACAGAAAAACTGAAGAGGAGGAATCAACAAAAGGGATTTCATTTTAGCTGAATACACTGTATGGCATCTTGATTTTATACTGGTGTGTGGAAGCATTGACTTGCAATGATTTTGGTGTAAATCACATGCTTTGATGTGCAGAAAGGTTATGGAGCATTTTATATGAAGTAATAATATTTAGTAATTCTATTGAACTAATTACCAGTTAATCTGACATTTAATTAAATAAGTAACACTAAACATGATGTGAGGGCAGCTTTTATGGACTTAAACTTCAATCAATTGAATGGGAGTCAAAGGTGCCATTTCTGCTGATGGTGGTGAACAGTGGATGATGGCATTTGCTAAAGAGTTTCCTGTCTTCATTATTCCAGTTTGAATAATTGCTCCTAGGCGAACTGGGAAGCGCTGTTCATGTCCTTAGTGACAAGAGGAAGGTGTGAGATTGTAAAAGAACCAAATCCTCATTATTTTTGGTTGAGGCTACTTGTTATTGCTAAGTAAATGCCTGTTTGACAGGGTTCTGGATTGGAGCCCTTCTGCAGGTAGGACTGCAGTTTGGCTTTACATTAACCTGAAGCTGAGAGTCATACTTGATGCTGAATTCTTCTTCCCAGCCTCTGCTTTCGCCTCCCAATCTGATTCGAGTCAGGAGAGAGGCAGAAGCTCGCCAGGCAATTCAGGTACAGATTTAGGGCTCGTTTGGCTTAAAGGCAGTGTGGATTCAACTGACTCAGGATGCTTGGCTCTTCAAATGCAAATCCAAAGACAGCATTGATCTATGACTCAAATAAGGTCTCCCTGTTTTTGCTTCTGAAGTAAATAGCTACCTCAAGGGCTGGCTGATCCATGTAGGATTTTCCTTCTCTCCTTTCCTCTTGACAGTATTTGGTACTTTTGTGCAGCATGCTATTTCTACAATGTGGTTCCAATGTCCCATGCTGCACAAAAATACCACTGATTTTCTTTTACAAATTTAAGTAATGAGATTCTGATTTTACACTCAGGATGCATAAATATAGACTAGGGAATTTCTGACAAGAGCCAAAGGTGGAGCATGACCTAAATTTGTAAAAAAAATTGCTCATAGTGTATTATGAAAACAAAAATACAGCACATGGAAGAAAAAGTAGTTGTGCCAGAGTCAGTCATGCTATTCTCTTATCATGTTCCTTATTCACAAGCTGGTGGAATTCAACCCTCTTACTCACATTTGATCCAGCATTGCTGTATAATTGATGATGAAGTGGGAGAAAGAAATTGGAAAAAAGATTTCAACATGAAAAAAGGAATAGATTTGTTTCATTGTGGAAAGAGATTAATTTTCACTTACTTGGTTTTATGTTACAGATCACTGGCACAGCAGTATGGAGGAGCTTGTATGAAAACTGTCTGCACAAGCCCAGCCCAACACACTGCTAAAAGTTATTAATTCTTTCAGAAATTTTTAGAAAGAAAATGAATAACTTGCTCAGACATATCCTTTCTGATGTTTTTGGAACATTCTGTACCACAGATGTGGCCAGGAACAAACTATGAGTTACATCATTTAGGACTATTCCCAAATCAGGTTGGATTGGGCTTTAAATTGCATGAATTCCTTCAGCAAAAATTCTAAGGCCTGGCCAGACCAGAAGGACATACATTAATAATAGTGATAAGCTCCTTTCTGCAGCCAGTTTGTAAATCTGGGTCCAACGTTACCAGGCCAATAGTAATGTTGTGAATGAAGTTATTGTGCTGAATTTGTTCCTGGAACATGCTGTTCTTGTGCCATGCCATTCCTCCAGTAGACTCCATCAGCTGCCAGGCAAGAGGAGTTCGTGTCTGCAGAGAGTGGGATGCCAACCCCCCCTGACACTGGCTTAGAGATTGTGATAAAAGAGAAGGGAACAAATACCAAATGAGCACATGGGTTAATGGCTGCTATTTTAGTCTCTTGGGGCCACTGCCAGCTGCCATTAAGTCAAAGTAGCCCTCAGGCTCTACTTGGTTTCATGATGAATAATTTAGGCTTTCCTGGTGAAGAGCCAGGTTGCATTGGCTTTGTATGATAGATTCTACGGATCTCCACTGTGAGCACAGGAGTGTAAATATGTGGTGGCACATATGGGTGTGATGGATCAACCTCCTGTGTCCTGTCCAACAGCAACAGCAATAATCTTTATGAACTAGAGATTCTACACATCCTTAGAGGTGTCCTCCTTCAGATCTGGATACTTTGGTTTTGTGGAACTTATTGCCTGTCAAAATCTTCTTTGGTATCCATTTATTTTAAGTTGTAAGCAATGGGACTGGACATTTTCTACCCACTGAAAAAAGTAGTTAATATCTGAATAAATAACTGAAAATGGCTTCTTACTGTTCAGGAAGTACAATCAATTTGAAATTAGGATTATGGAAACATCTGTGGAAATTCAAGTGTCATCTCAATTTGGGCTCATTCAGATCCTGTATTTTTTCTACTTCCCAAGCAGTGCGTTTAAAAGGTAATCCTAGTTGACACACATAGTTTAATTATAGCCAACAAAATACTTGCCTAAAATTGTGTGTGGTAGCTGGGGGTTCGGGTATGGAGGGAGGAGGCAAGGAGGAAATCAAACACATATTCACTGATTGTAAAAATCCTTGTTTTGTTAGTAATATATATCTTTAAAGACTTTAAACATACAATGAAATTTTCCTCTCATGATTCAAAGTGGCATAAAAAGTGTGAAGCAAGCACAGTACTCATGCTCTCCTCCTTACTCATTTCTTGGTAATTTGAAACAAAGAAACTGCACTGGAATTTAAAACTTTCCTTTTTGAATTGATTTCTTCATAATTTATCACATAAAATATACAATGCTGCTGCAGGTAGAAACAAATAAATCATGGATGTCATGGACAGACCTTGGGAAGATTTTGAAATTTGAGTGGAGCACTGGAAAAGCTGGGGTGGTCTGCTACTACAGACTTTGTTGTACATCCGCAGAACTCTTTGGCACTACTGGATGGTTTGGAAGTCCTGTGAGATTTTCAATACTTCTGACTTGTTTTAGCACAACAAGTCTGAAAATGAAAATATCATTTTAAGCTGTTTCAGAATGCTGACATTCCTGGACCAGACCTCAGAGTGCAAAGTATCCCATCTTTGGGATACTGTAGCCCTTTATGGGCAGCACTCAGGACCTTTTTGCCCGCAGGGTCTGGACTGAGAAGAGCAGATTCATAGTCTGTGGCTCTGTTACTTTACCCTGCAACCAAACTTCCTGCCTGTGCCCTTGAGTGCACTTGGAGTCCACAGTCCAGCTCCCCTGGTTCCCCACAGCAGCGTTTCATGTCCACCAGCACCACCACGATATTTGCACAGTCCCTTAGAGTTCTGCTCTGGCCACTGGTAAGATTTTTTTTCCCAGAGATATTGGGAAGAAGTTTTTGGAATGATTTAATGAGAATCAAGAAATGTCGGCCTAATACGTTGTTGAAAACAAAACTGTACCTGATTATTAACTTCCTCTAAGTCACACCATTCCTGCTTCGTTCTGCTTTTGTTTGAGGCTCTGTTAATATACTTCAGGTCACAGAGAGTTCTCCATGTCAGATGAATTCTATAATGGCAAACGTCCTCAAACTGTGATCAGCACTACTTCTTGTGCATTTCCAGCCTCTTGCTGTTTTGTTATTTACACACATCTTTCTCCTGCATATTCTACTTGAAAAAGTTTTCTTTCTCAAGGTTGTCCTAGTGGTCATGTAGCAATAAAAGTTGATGGATCTAGACTTCTTATTGATGTCTTTCCAAGAGGTGTTAAGATCAGCATTTTTCCTGTCCTAGCAGTAAACTAAAAAAGAATCCAGCAGCCTTGGCTTGACAAGGTCAGGTATTTTTTCACTTCACAAAAAGAAAAAGGAGACTAAAATAAAAAATGGACTTGGTAACATTTTTTAATATGTCCCTTTCTGTCAAACATGACAATGGAAAAAATGAATGACAAAGATTTTTCTCCTTTTTTGATCAGATTTATTTCTGCTTTCAGCAGGAAAAAGTGAATTTTGGGGTCAGCAGTAGCTGATCTGAATTTATTATTTTTTTTTTTTTTTAAGAGTGACTTAGAAGATTAGGAGACATAATTTCTCTAAGAATGAGTGCAACTCAGCTCTAAATTGCACCAGTAGGGCTAAGAACATAATGTAGACAAAATTTGGACTGACAAATTAAATTAAAATAGTAAAGTGTTATTTACAGAACTGGTCCTTTTCCTCAGTTGGTTCCCATATGCTCCTTTGCACTGTATCCACTTGACTCAAAGTAAATTTTCCCACAGCACGGGGAGCTCTGTGACAGTCATAGAAGACTGAGCTGAGATCTCTTTCACCTCATGTTCCACATCTCATTGTTGGAGTAGTTCTAAGAGCAGATGCTTTATTACGAATTCTGATGGAAGAGACAACAAGAATATTCAGATTTTCAGATCCCAAATGAATTTTAAAGTATAGACAGTGACTGAAATCACCTTTTGATTTCAGCTGAGCAAGTTTATTTCTGAACAAATATGGAGATTCAGTTTTCTGAGATAGGCTTTGATTTTAAAAACTTCTTTGACTATGTTTGTATGGATAGCATTTTCTTAATTTGCGGATCAAACAATGTAAGTTTTTGTCCTAAGTGCATATTTTATCATGACTCCAAAGAGTAGGTATTAGAGCAGCAGTGATATTTTGCTTGCCTTATCCTTCTGTCCTTACAGTGAAATGTAGCAGATTCTTCTGGCAGATTGTTAACAACAAGACAACTTGGGACAGAGCTTACAATACTGTTTTCTGAATTCTCCTCTGTTACTTGAAACAACATTTCCCCTCATCATTTTTGCAGGTGCTGTGTTGAAAGAGAAGTAGGAAGAATGCCTGAAAGGGATCAACCATTGCTTTTGTGAACAAATACCAGCAGCTAATCTAGAAATTACTGCATGGAGAGGGAATAAAACTTGTAAATTGTAGTACTTCTGCTTCATTCCTCTGCCTCAAGATTCTGGGGATGAACTGGTGTTGAAGGTGACTTAAATTGCACTTAAATAAGTGCAGAGAGAGACCAATCATCTGCTGTTTTGTCTGAATTAGGAATACTCCAAGGTGGAAATCATTCCTATGTCTTCTAGAATGTCAGTGCTGTGTGGCTACTTCACATCTATCCAGAGTAAGCTATGGGGGAAAATGTCACTTGCAATTCTGAAATATCTAATCTTAGAAGCTTCTACCAGCTCAGAGGAGAGCAGCTGGTTTATTTTGTAGGACAGGTGAAAGTACATGATTTCTACCTTGTCTCTGTACAGAAATGTCAGAAACATCAGGAGTATGGCCTTAGTTTTTTAAATCTTTACATATGTGATTTAACCAACTTAATGAACGGAACCATTCCATCCTCTCTGATCAGAGCTGGTCAGCGGAAGAAAGGGGGGCATCCAGCAGAGCCTGAGAATTGAATCAAGGCGGTCACTTTCAGACATTGTGGGGTTGGACTCAGGGAAGGAACGTGGATGCAAAATGATACTTAATTGCCCATAGCAAGAGAACGTGACTTAAGGACTTGGGGCTATGAACACAGCCTTAGCCTTGCTACTCTAAGACCAGAATCACTATGGGGGCTGTGCAGCAACTATGTCTTTCTCAAAGCTGTCTTAAGAGCAGTCTTTTCTTCCCTGCACTCATAATGAAGTGATTCCCTTTGGTGCTTCATCAACTTGTTGGCTCTTAAACCAACCCTTAGCTTTTTGCCCTAGATATTTCTCAGCTTTTCTCAGTGAGCCACTATTCAGAGAAAGAATAAAGCTGTAATTTTTCTTAACTGTAAATCATAGATGTGGTGTTACATGCCCCAAGAATGACATGGGATAAAAACTGAGCTTGAAATATAGTCTGTAGCAAAATCGTGAAGAGCTAACAAAAAATAATAAAATAAATTGCACAGCTACACACATGAGCAGTTAAAATCATGTGAGACTTATGTATTCAGAACTGCAAATGCTTTTTCAACATACTAAAACACAAGTGGGTTAAATTTATCACCTTCCATTTTAATTTAAAAGATGTAGGAGAACATGTAGCTGAGGATTTTCTAAAAGAAGTAGCGATTCGAGCGTGTTGGGGGTGGTGGTGGAATTGCTTGTAGTTTTATTCATTTAGGCATATCTTATCACTCCTCCTTTTCTTCCTTCTTGGAGGGCAATGAGAGAACCCAGATGCCAAGCTGTGGAACATGTTCTTCTGACACTAGCATCTGGCTCCTTGGCAGAATCCTCCAACTGTCATGCTGACAGCTTTCCTGTTGTGTCCTCGTATATTTTTATATAAGAAAATTGCAGATGGGTTCTCTTCTCAAACTAATACGCTATTCTGTTGACCCTTATCATGCAGAAATGTGTTGGTTTTATCTGTTTGTGAATGAGACCTTGGCCAAATATACTTCAAAAAGGATACTTCTCTGTTCATCTCTGAATTTGTCTGCAAGCTGTCTGGGAAGATGCCAGAATCCTATTACACACCCTTTTTGTGCCTTTAAGCAGTAAGTCCTTCATTCTCTCTGCTGTACAAATAGATTGCACTTTTTGCAGCAAGCACATTGGTAAAATACAAGCATATTTATTTAATAGTTTCAGTGGGAAAAAAAAAAGAAAAGAAAAATCTTGCTTGAAATGGGGAGAAATGTGGTTTTGTTTGCTATGGGGATTTTTTTTGTTGTTGTTGTTTTGGTTTGTTTGGGGTTTTTTTTGCTACTGGAGGATTTTGTTTGTTTATTTTTAATTTGACATTACCTAGAATGCTGCTGCCTTGAAGAATTCTTTTTTTTCCCCCAGAGTTTTGTCAGAGACCACCAATCCAGAAGGCTTTATAATGTTACAGCAGTAGCACGGTGACTTCATTAAAAAAAAGAAGAAAAATTTAAAAAGCACAAGGATTTCACTTATTAACATCCTCCAGGACCTCCTGGTATTTTCTAAATGGAATTTTCATAGTCCCACATCGCATTTAGATGCATGCCTAATTTATGTGGATCATCACGAGCAGTCCCAGTGACTTTACAGTGAGGCACAATTGTACTTCATTTTAAGGCTGTGCTCATATGGAGCCTGATGAATCCTCTACTTTAGGCTTGTCAAGATGACAACAGGAAATACTAAAGGTTCCCATGTAGCTTCCTCTTGCTCTCCACCCACTTACAGAACTCTTCCTATGTATGTTACCTATATATGTATATTTGTCTTTAAAAAAAAAACTTCAGAGATGTGCCCTCTTCCCCCAAATCTTAGGTCTCCTTTAAATGCATACTTTGCTAGTGAGAATGAGATAAAATACAGATAAGAAAATGTTGCAAATACATAAACCACAATTGATCTGGGACCCTGCTCAGCAGAGACTGCAGCTCCATGGTGTTGTCCACAAAGGCTCTTCAGGGCCCTTATGCTGAGACCCATTGAGACTATTTAGCCATGATTCCTAAACCCACTCAGACTCTGACCTTCCACCTCATCTCAGCTCAAGTAGCAGAAACCTGAATCCAAATGACTCCCTGATGGTAGTATGGAAGATTTCCAGCTCTGATGAAGCCAGGTGGATTCCACTGAGCATGTTCTCTCTGTCCACACTAGGGGAACGTCCTCGGAGTTTGACTGCTGTAAGCTTCTCTTAATTTATTCTCCTAGCAACAGATATTAAGACTTGATTGACACTGTTTTTTTGTTTGGTGCTTTTGCAATAAATAAAGCCACAATGAGTAGTTTTATTGCTCTCCCACCTCAGTTGTTCAGTTTGCATAGCTATTCCAAGAAAAAACCCCCAAACGCTCAAGTCAGCATTAAAGGAACAAGAGGTAAGTTTCTGCAGGTTTCTTATTCCTATTATCACACAGAAGAATCTTTATAAATTTCCAACAAATGCAAGTACACAGAAGCAAACAGGTTTGTGCATGACTCTTACGTTAACTGATACATTGTCCCATATCATTTTCTCATCTCAAAATTTGTCATAAATGACATTAGAACTATTCAGGAAAGATCATAAATATCAAGAATGATTTCTGCATTAAGTATTAACTTGGATGCGGCTGGGATTTCACTCCTTTTACCCAGTGCAAGTTATTTCCTGCTGTTTTCTTGTTTCTGTTTCAAACATTCTGATTCACTATTGGGTTAATCATCTACTAAATACTGTCTCCAGGTGGTTTGGGTTTGCTGTTGTTATCTCCATGGCCTCAAGGGACTATACCTTCCAAAAAAGTGAGGGGAGCCCAAGCACTGATATTGTGCAAGAAATAGAGATAGAAGTACATCAGCAACTGTATCAGCATGCTTTCATTTGTACACATTCTGATCTGAGCATACCTGCTTTTTGAAGCACTTGGCATGCACCCTGAAGTCTCAAGTTGCTTGAGATTACGTAAGCAGGTAAAAATTATATTTGTTAAAGAGACACCGAGGATCAGGAAAAAAAACGTGCTTTGTATTAATGGGTGGAGTGCAGTTAAGAGAAACTTAGCAGGTTAGGGTTTATATTTCATATTCAGGTGACTACTGTTGTGCCCAGTGCATAATTTTGTCCCATATTCAGGTTAAATTTGAATGAGAATTATCACATATATGATGCTTTCAGGAATGAGGTTTGGGTTTTACTTCAGCCATGGGTTCTGTAGGCAAAGTACTAATTTTACCTTATTGTCTTTCTGTAAAACAGGGAAACTATTTTATTCTTACAGAGAGGAAAGAGAAATTTGCAAGGTAGCTTTACCTGTTGTGAGATGCTTAACTACTACAATAATAAAGGCTTCAATCAAAGCTTGGGATTTTAGAAAGGCAAATTTGGGATATATGGGGAAGTTAGTTAATAGATTGAGAAGTAGGATTCAGGGCTTGAGAACTTGAATCACTATCAGAAACAGAATTATTTCAATTCAAAGGGGTGATGATGTTGTTAAGTGCAAAAACTGTGAGGCAGAGTATAGAATTGTTTGGATTAACCAAAAGTTTACTGTTTGTAAACTCTTTATTCTCTAAGATGTTTGTTCATTTTCAAACTAACAGTCTCTATAGAAATCAAATTAAATTATTCTCAAGTCTTTCTGAATTAGCACAGAAAATAAATGTCTGAAGCTTGTTAATCATATAAATAATCATATAAACATAATCATATAAACCACCTGATGGTGGTTTACATGCTGATGGTGGAGTGTCAAGGAAGGAGGTGAGGCTTACCAAGGACTGTATCAAGTATCAAATAAAGATTTTGCATCGGTTTTCAATGAATGTGGTGACTATAGAGGACATAATAGATTACTCTTCTTCACTGTGCCTGTCCACCACAACCATTCTTTCTTTCCAAATTCAGACAGAGGTTCTAGGAAAGTTGCCCTTCCTAGATGCTTGTTATTTGCTGGTTCCTCTGAGGCCATGCAGATCACAAGGTATTCTATCATTTGTTGGATTTTCATTCTTAAGTCTCTGTATTACAGTAGATCTGGTACTAGAGGGTAATTTTTTTTTGGCTTGTTGAGCAATTGTTTTAAAGTTTTCAAATTTCCCAATCTCTTGCTGCATGAGCAGCATCAAGTTTTTTCATTACTCTATAATGTATAAAAAACTCAATGATACATTTCATTTCAAAAGCCTTCTGAACCTGAAGGTTTTCCAGAGCTGCATGATTGTTTTGAACAATTTCAACCTACAAAAACAAATGAGGATAGAGCAATAAAAATTATACATGAGCAAAAGCAAAAAAAAATAGAAGAAGTGTTCGGTACTTCAAAATTGTAGAGTTTGGACAATATCCAGTCTTGATACTGACAGTCTATCAGCCTTGGACCAAGAATTTTTTAATGTGCATATTTACAAGTCCTATGCAAAGATTAGATGAGATTTCATAGACAATGACAATGGGCTGAACTTGATTGTTGACGGCAGTAATTATTTTTTACGGGGGTACTCTCAGAAGAATGATGAACTGACTACTACGAGTGCTTTCATAGTTGGTCTTGGGAATGATCCCATTTAAGTTATTGGTTAGTGATATAGGAAATACAAGAATGAGAATTCAATGTGTAATGGTGAGGTGTACAGATAAAATGAGGAAGGATCCTCTTAACAAAGGATTGGACCATCAGGCAAGGAGAACCAGATGATTTTGTTGATATGAGTGATGAGATGAGATGAGATGAGATGAGATGAGATGAGATGAAATTTACCAGAACAGATTGCAAAGCCAGGATCTTAAGGACCTTGGTCTTGAATATAATATGCATTTATCAGTTGAAGATAGTGGAAAAAAAAAAATGAACATACTCTTTTATCTGGGTAATGACTATCAGTTGCCATGCAGAGCAACTTTGAAAGTCTATTGTAATTGTATAGTCCAATAGAATTGTAAGATATTCTATCATTTAGGCGTTTTCATGTTATTTCATTGTTTGCAGCATTGACAAGGTCTCATTTAATTGATGCAAAGTCTTGGTCACTTGTGTTCAAGAAAGATGACCTTAAAACGTAAGCAGAGAAAGATTGCTGGTATGTTTATAGGAATGGAGAATTAAGCTCGTGAAGAGAGATTAAATAAAATGGGTTGCTAAGCCTAGACAATCAAAGGTTGGGAGGGTATAGGGTGATTCTTCAGAAGTGTGGTCAGGAATAAGTGTTAAAGACAAAGAACAGCTATTTAACTGAAAAGGTCTTTGTGGCATAAGAGCTATGGTTCTAAAATTGCTGTGAATAAATATAGAGTGGATATCAGCAGAAGGTTTCTCACTACTCTTGGAGTTATTTTTCCCGATGTAATAGCAGTATAAAGAACTGAAATTACTTGAATGTGATAAGTTTTAAAAGAGTCTATGTGTTTAAACAGGCGAAGTTCCTGAACAGGGAGACTGTGATACAAGTTTTTGGATATCCAGTAAGGCGGTGTAAACAAGAGTGGCTGACCTAAGATTGAACTGTGGTTTATGTGCATCTTCCTCATATTGTGGACTGTATTTCAGAGTTCCTATTGGTTTCTCAAATTCCTTGCTTCCTCCCTTCCTAGGAACAATTCATCCTCTTTCCCTCCGCTACCAGCATAGTCAGGTTGGCAGGCATATGTTGCCTTCGTTTGAATTTTGGAGGTAATTTTACTTGCTAAGATCAGTGGGGTGATTTATTAAATCTCGGTACTCTGCTATTGGAGAGAGCTTCTCCTGTGCTCTTCTTGCAGGGCTGCACATCTCTGTAAACTGGCGTTTGGTTACAGGTTTGTTAGAGCATGCAAGGGAGCTTTTGGTGGCTCGTGGAGCCTGGTGACATGTGGCACAGAGGTTATGGGAAATCTTCCGTATGAAGCCTTGGCTGTGAGGCTGTGTCTAACTGTACTGGATTTCTGCAGTCAGGGGGTGTTGCAGGTTTATGTGCCTGCAATGATCTCAGTGCAGCCGTGCTGCAGTTTGGCTGGTACTGGTAGTGCCTTGCTGTGTTGAATTTTTCTCTGGAACACTTGTATCAACATATCAACAATGCACAGTTGCTTCTCCAGGCAGATTCAAACCAGCTACAATAATAGAGGACATGTACTTCTGGAAGGAAAAAGAACCCCAAGGCTTCAAAACTGTTTGTTAATTTATTATAACCTTTTTCCTCTGGCTTTAAAGGAAATTGTAAGATGTCATTAGCTCTTTTTATTTTTTTCTCTTTTCTTTTGGTAGTGAAAACCAAAAATAAAGTGATTGGGGTTTCACACATACTGGAAAAACCACTAAAGGTATATGCAAACTTTTCATGGTATATTTATTTTCTGTCTCTGATTTTCAACATAATTTTTACCCGAAGACAGTTAGACTTTCATAGCTCAGAACTGTCCATTTTCAGTGTGAATCATTTGTAAATTAGTGGTTTTACAACAGATCTGAGAAAAGTCTAAATATCAAACTGAATTTTGACTTCTTGCAGACTCAAAAGGAGATCATTTGACTATGAGAAACAAATCTGCCACACAGGTTCACTCATCCACATGTAGATTGAAACCAGTGGATTTTGTGTGTCAATGATATAAACACATCATGATCTGCCTGGTAATATTTAGCGGAAATGTTTGAAATCACTTATTCAAATTGTAAAAAGACATCACACTAACAGAAATGGAGGTCTTTAGACAGACTGAAGTTGCAGTAATGTGGAAAGAATTGTTCATACCTACATGATTATGTCAAAGAAGACACAATTCATTTCTGGTCCCTTGCCACTATCACCCTGCCTCATAAATTCTATATCCATGTCTTGTAAGTGTCTTGCCTAATGAAGTCCACTGGAAACTTGCAACCCTTACTGGCTTCAGTAGCTCTTCGTTAAGTGTTCCAGCATAGCAGTCTTCTAGACTTGCACAGTGTTTTACTGGTTCTGAACACTGAAGGTTATGTTTTGTAACGGTTGGGGCGTTATGATGCATAAAGCACACTAGATGCAGACAAATAATTTTCAACCCCCTAAAACCTCCATTTAATGGATCAAATTAACCTGTATCAAGGATAATAGCACTGTTTTACATATATCTGTGTGTGTGCCCAGCTGTGTGATAGTAAACCAAAACATAAACCTTGTAAATAAGAAATCAGTAGCACCAAGTCAAATTATCATGCAAGAGGTTAATGAAAGTGGATATGTTTGGAGGTAAAAAGTATTTTTTTCCAGAAAAAAAAAGTCTAAAATTCATTAAATTTTACCACCTTAGATCAATAATCATATGCTCTCTTCAAAGTGTCTTAGCCTGAGGCTATGTCTTAGTAATATATTACTGAATTCTCTTCTCTTTATTTTTAATGGTGAATACATGGTAGAGACCACTGTGGTAAAGATGAAAATTGAATTAGTTTTAAGATTTCCTGATATATGCAATATTTACCAGTAGAAAAATCTTCCAAGAAATGGTTATATATCCAAGTGCTATAAAAAGTTTGGTGAAAGAAACCACAAATGCACATTATCAATTATTAAAACGTGCATACATATACATATATATATATAGTCCTAGTTTTGCTTGAATAATAAAGTAGTGGTTGGATTTAAGAATTTTGCTCTTTTCTCTGGGCTTTGAATTAGGTCAGACTCCAGAAGCTTGTTTGTGGATGCAATTGAGGATACCTTCAAAAGGGACCCGGACTGATATTCTTAAAACTTACAGATGCTTGTCAACTCTGAAAGTACCTGGATTTACTGGGTATCTAACTTTGAACTACTGAGTTTATAATTGCACCTAATTTTTATGGCATAAATAAGTGTGTAAATGCACCTTGCTTAGGCCTTTATTTCCAGAAGGGCCAAGGAACCAGACCAGGTAGAATTTAATGATGTTTTTAGCAGTGCAGCCCAAATCTTTTTCTGTATTTATTTCACCAGTTCTGTGCTTAGCTTGTTGTCTTCTGTGAATTCTATTCAGAGGTGCCAAATTTTCTCTATGCAAACAAGACAAGCCAGGCTGCATAACTTTCTAACACAGTGTCTAAAAGTTAGGTATTGGAATATTTGCAACACTTAGCATTTGTCAAATCACTTTGCAGATCTAGCCCCAGTTCTGTATGAATTTGCATGGCAATATTTCTTGTTATTGCAGGTTGGATGGACTGAAAATATCAGTGCATGCACTCCTGTGGACCAAATCACTACTAGATATTGAAATCAGTGTGTTTCATGAAGTCACGGATCAGCAATTTTAGGCTGGCCTTTTTTTCAGGAGAGAAAATGAACACTTTTTCAGTAATTGCAGGGCATTACACTGGCTTCAATGAAAGTGTTAGTCAGCAGTGTGATGGATACTTAAAATTAGGCCTAATTAATTACTTGGTAGCACAGATAAGTAAAGTAGAATGAGAGGTGACATTTTGCTGCTAACAACTTTCCACTCCGAGACATTCCCAGGAGCAGAAATTGAGCAGATACAGGAACACACAGCCAGGTAGCCACCACACAGCACCTCACAGATAACTCACATTGTCTCACTGAGACAATGTTTACGTAGAAAAAACATATTTTTTCTTGATATGTTTGTGTAAGTATTTTTTAAACCTCAGGTTGCCTCCTGCTTTCATTTGCCCCACTTTACCTGCAAGCATTTCTTTCTGTAGAATTCTTCTTTCCCAGAAGAGAGACAGAGTAGGACCGACCACAGTAATGCAAAAGCTGAGGCAGAATGAATAAGCAGCTGGGGGACTGCAAAGGGCATTGAGAAAGGAGGAGTGTGCAGTGAGGTCTTGAGCTCAGTGATAAAGTGGGCAGACTTGCTGCTCACAGTTGAGAGCGCTTTAGAGAGAAGTGACCTTGACTGTGGCATAGTTGTAGTTCAACAGACAGGATTTAGGTACTCATAGACCTTCTATTGCATTAATTTAGATTAAAGCTCACACCTAAGCTCAACTTTCCTGGCTACTCGCAGTTAGAATTCGGCTCGCCCTCTTGACTGCTTCTCCAGATGGGGAAAGTCAGCTGTGGTCCAGGACTGACTTTGGTTTGAACTCTGCCCATGAAGGAAGAATTTATTTGTCAGGTAGTAGGTCAGGCTTGAGTTTGCTCACCTGTGAGTCATCCAAGATGGTATGTGAACTCAGGCACTTGAAATCTGTGATCAGAAAAGGGAACATAGATGCGCAGTCATGGGGTTGAGAAACTGTGTACACCAGACTGGTGTCCCTCCAAGGCAGGGAGTTGGCTAGGTTTTGATACTCAAGTGATAATGGCTGAATCACTCTATCAGACAAGCAGGCACTTTTATAGGATGGTTTGGCAGAAGAGATGTTACTGTTGATCCATAAGCAGGCTGTTGAAGTTTTAGAGGCTGTTGTGGAAAGGCAGATAGAAAGCATGAGTCATGCAGTAAGAAAAATCAAAGAATAGATTTATGATCATGAAGAGATCTGACAGTGTCTCTGCTTATAAAATGAGAGCTGAAAGAAGGTTGATGTATTCTGTGCAACTCACATTTGGCTTGAGATCCCCAAATGCACCATGAAGTAGCTAAAGGGGGTTTTATTGCCTGACCTGACTTAACAATAATGTTGTTGTCCAAAGGGCAGGCTGCTCCACACACACACAAACACACACTCCTCCCTAGCTTCCCATATTTCCCTTGCCTCAACTATAGCAATGCCACAGCTGAAGAGTGAGTCACATCAGTAAATTAACTGTATTTTTTGCTGGTCTTCTGTCAGATCAGTGAGCTGAACTGAATCAGCACTGGATACAAGTGAAATATCAGTAAGGTATGCTTTGGCAAGGGAAAGGAGAGAGGCAGCAATGTGTAGTTAAATTGAATTTAAGTCCTGAAGTGAGACTGCATCCTTAGATTGATGGAACCAATGGGACCAGATTAGCAGCTGGTTTAAAGTCATATATAGCTTTACTGTTTTTAATAGCTCTGCTCTAGTTTACATCTGTTGATCTAGATTGTTTTAGAGGTATAAATTCACAAGATGGTAAACAACTAGTTTCTCTTCCTGTTTTCTAGCAGAAAATTCTGATTTATCTGCTCTTTCAGACAAGCCTTTAAAAAAAAAGAAAAAGGAAATTCTGCTATAAATGCATAGAAAGCTTGAACTCAAGCAAAAGAATATCTTGGTAGCTAATTTTATGGGGTTATTTTGCAATTGTCTCCATCCAGAAACAGTTCTAAGACTTTGGACTTTTAGTGTGTGCATGTTTATGCATGTGTGTCAGTGATCAAGCACTCATGTTGCAAAAAATACCACATATTAGCACTCAAGTGATTGTTTCGCTAATCTTACAGCAACATATTTCCCAGAAAAGAAGATGAAGTGACAATTCCATGATAGGAAGCAAGAAACTTATAATTGCAAAATGATTAGAAAGCTACAGGCAATAATTTTTACTTTAATTTGTTAATAATTAAAGCCACAGACATTACCTACTCTTGTTGTTGAGGACTCTCCTGTCTGTGACAAGACTTTATGTTTTGAGAGTACTGAAGTAAGATGAGCAGACAGGTAGAAATTTCTATGGGGTTTCCTTTCTGGGTTAAGAGAGGGGGTATCTCCGACCTCAGCATGTTCATAGAATGTAGGGTTCAGGGATGTTAATCACTGCTACTTTTATGGGGCAGCTTTATTAAGATCAATGTTTTTTGTTACCAAATTAGAAGGGACCTAGAGCAAACTTCTGAGCAGTTATTAGCACAAGTCCACATTTACTGAAAGAACTGGGCACCTTCACGTGCACTGCAATAGCTGGGAGTTACACAATATCTATATCATTTTTCACAGCTTTGTCATTAGCTGGTAATGATTTGATTATTTTGCAGATGAATCACAGTATAAATCTCTTTCACAAACACTACCTCCAAGTATTAATCAAAACCATTAAGGCAAAGCAGTCAGTGCAAATTAAAAAATTTGCATGTCTAAATTAAAAATTACAGTAATACATCATAAATAAATCTTTTAAATTCTCTATGGTCTGTATGAGCATCCCCTTTTTGTGACTCTAATGAGCCCATGAATACAGCTCCTTCCCACCACCCCCCCACTTTTT